>JAPYZK010000938.1:0-21012 GCA_030522785.1 Platygaster equestris | reverse complement strand
CTTTTTGAATAATACTTTTTTTCAATTTCGATTTTCAGAGGCAAAATTAATTTTCAGTCGCTTAAAATATTTTTCTGCGTGTTTTTTCAACCTCTAGATTAATTTAAGCTACTTTAGAAGCAAGTTCATTTTTCTTGCAAAGACTCTGTTCATGAGACAAGTTTCATCATTTCTCGAAAAAATATTGGTACATCATTTTCGGTAATGTTCTCTATTAATAAACCAGAAAAACAGTGAAATAACAAATGTTGATGAAGAGACTGAAGATGTTCGTCGCATGAATTTGATGTGTATCGCCGTTTAGTTGACATGGGAAATTATAGTTGTACCTCGACGAAAAAAAAACATAGATTTAAAGAAACGCAGCATAAAGTAAGAAAAAAAGGTAGGGTCAGACCCCGCGAAGTCGAAAAAAAAGTTTTTGGCCAAATTAACGCATCACAATATGAGTGGCGGATTCAGGACATTTTGTCGTGTAATGTTGGAATTATTGTGTAGCATGATTGTGTCATCAGAAAAGTTGCACATCAAAATTTTCGATCATTGTTCCATAGTTTGTGCATCACATTCATGAATGATGGTCGAATTATGCTAATTATATATATATATATATAATAAACGCGATTGTACAGTAATTGGCAAATACTTAGTACTCAACACTCATGATTCATATTGATGGTATGTTTTTTCTTGTATCAAATTAGTTAAATTTGTTGTCCAGATCATTTAACGAGTCATTATACCGTCACAATACAATCTGATAATGCAAAAATGGGCTACTTCAATGATGGCATGAATATGCATAAATGATTTGGACGTTGCGAAATTTTTGTCATATTTTTTATTATTTTGAATTTCATTCTTCGTCTATTCTTTTTCGAGAAAAAAATTCTCAAGATTTGTTAACATTGTCGAAATATTTGTTTGTAGTCGAAAAAATTTTGAGAAATTTTTCGAAACGAACTTGAAAAAAATTATGAAGAACCTGATTACATTTCCGAATTATTTGTTCGAATTTTTAAACTTTTTCTAAGTAATTCGACAATTTCGAAAGTGTTGTATATAATCCGTGAGAGTTTTCTGAAACAGTAGTTATGTTTTGTACTTTTGATTTTTGAAAAATATCAACCTCTCGAACTAAAAGTTTGAATCCCCATGCCTCCATATTTGTAATCCTATCCGATTTCAGGAAAACCGGCCACTTTTTACAGTGTACAAGTCAAAAATGGAAAACTGCGAAGATATTTTGGGGTCTGGGTAGGATGTAAGGCTGAACCACGTATACGTATGTGCTGCGGCACCAGGCGACTGTGATACTCGGTGGGCGGTGCCCAGCCTCCTACTTTATATAATAAATACTAACTTGTATACTGAGAAGCAACAAAAAAGTAACGACATAACGAACTACGTTAATTTAGCGAGAAACAAAATAAGCATGTACGAATAATTGCTGGCGAAAAACAGTCCGACGTTGTCCATAGTCAAACTGTCATAGTTTCTACTCTCTAAATCTGAATCAGTCGAAATTCACTGATTGTCAGTGAATCAGTGGAACTTGGCTGAGAAAAGCAGTAAAATTCAAATGCAATGTGGAAGTCAGTAATGTGTGACTGGTAAAATCAGTAAAACTCATTGAAAGTGTTATCAGTGAAAATATTTCAGCGAAAATTGAGAAGTATAATTTTGAGGGAAAATGAATATTTATCGAAAATGAAAGCAAACCATCCATTGGGTGATTAATTTTACTGATTTCGTAGTTGATTCAGTTCTTTTCAAGTGATCGTCAGTGAAAATTTTACTGATTCAGATTTAGCTTCGAGCGAGTGAGTGGGACCGACGAAATAAGAATTTTTCAGGGCTTTGATAGTTGAAAAATTGAACTACTGGTGACTTTTGCATTATGTTAAAGTAAATACTGTACCAAAATCGAGGAACTCTAGTGTAATAATTATTTTCGACTCGTATGTAATAGTATATTTCTCAACGAGTGCAGAAGGAGCTTTTTTGTGAGGTTTGCAAGACGAGCCGAAGACAAGTTTTGCGATCACATTCGTTATGAAAACCGTTCTGCACAAGTTAAGGACTATATTTTTTGCAACAAAATACGATTTTTGACGTTTTGAGCCATGGAGAAAATCGCATTTTTTCTACGGTGTTAGGAAAAATCATTTTATCCAACATCGTGGAAAAAGTGCGTACTTTTTTCGGGAGCACTTTTTCCACTTTGTAGGGAAAAATGAAATTCACAACAAGTGGAATAATTTTAAAACAAGTGTGGAGTTTATGGAATGAACCGGAGACAAGTTTTCCTGAATGGAACTTTTCGAAATCGTCCTAGAAATTGATAAATGCGTGTGTTGATGTATACGAAAAACTCGAGCTCAAACTGTTTTTGTCTCGCTCACTCGCATGAAAAGTTGAAATTTTGTTATGGTAATGAATCATCACATAATTCAGAACATGTTTTGAAAATCAGTTGCACAAATAACAATTTGGAGCGAGTCTCGTAGTTTTCGCTGATTCCGTGTGATTTCAAAATTTGTAGGCGCGATTTCTTGAATTCCTAGAAATTTTGAAAGCAACTGGTTTAATTTTCGTTCACAAGTTTCAACAAATCTTTTGAAAATGTAAAGAATTTATAACAAGATTTCCTAAATCCTTGCAACGTTCCTTATAAAAATTGTTCGAAACTTGAAAGGTTCACTCATAAAAATTTCATAAGTCACATTATGAGAAATAAAAATTTGAAGATTTTGGAGATACTTACCCACATAGCATTTGAGTCGATTTTTTAATCAGATGATGTTACAGTTATTGTAGCATGAGAGTAACATCATCAAATAAATTGTGCATCAAATTCTTCGATCATTGTAACATCGTTGTACCATGATTTTTGCGTCATTTTCATGAATTGTCATTACACTGCTATGTGGGTCGCTACGCTAATATTATGATTATACACGTCTTTTCCCCCGGAATGAACTAATGAATATGTCATTACGCTTGATGCATAAATTATCCTTATATTTTTCATTAACTATATATATCGTGACGTTGGCGATGGTGTATTATAGATGACATATGATCTCATTTCATTATGAAAAATTTTGAAACTTTTCCGATAATTGTAATACTTTCCTCGTGCGTTAGATACCTCGTTTCTTCAGATAATGTATGAAATGACAAGCTTCCAAAGTTGAATTTATTTAAATAACTATTTATTTCATCACAGTCATACATTAATGATAGTTTCACAAGACTACAATTTTAAACAATTTTTCGACGATTTTTGCAGAATTGTGATTTGCTACGATCGGAAATTCCACTACGCAATTACTCAAGTTGTAGGAACAAAGTACTTGCAGTTCGTATAATTAATAAAATCGTAATTGTACATTTTGATTTCCTATGCGATAAAAAATTGTGCTATCGATAAAGTGAATAAAGTTTCATTAAAAAAAGACATTGATGTTTTTATTTCAGCAGTTAAATCCGCAAGACAGAGATGTAGCACTGAAATAACTTGAACATTTTAAATAAAAATTTTTGATACGATAATTTTTGAACTAATGCGTAACAAGTCTCAAAAACATCGGGAAAATGAAAAATGGAAAAAATAAAATAAAATAAACCAATGGAGTTGGGTTATAAAAAGCATATTTATTGCATTTCAAACAAAATGACGAGGCTACAAGTTAGATTTTTTAATTTTTATAATTTTCGTTACATGAAACATACGTATCATGTCCACATAATTCTGTTGAGCAGTTACATATGTACATCGATGTAATGAGCTATGTGTATAATCAACCGATTAGTCTGTAATACTAATTACTCCGTCAGCAGTAGCGTAGTATGTACAAAATCCTCCACCTCGAAGAGTTTCTTCTATATCTGAATTACACCAAAGAATAACCATAAAAACGCGAGACATTTCAATACAATCGAGTTTTTTTTATTTTTTTAAAACACTTCTACAACCCACTTGCGTGGGGTTGTGAACAAAGTTTTTTGTATACTTTTGCTTTTTTCTCTCGATTTTCCATACACTTACGTCGCTGTACAAACATGAATGAATTTACCGCATTATAAATAATCTTAGTTACACGACGGTGGATGGAAACTCTAGTAACTTTGATTCTTACGAGAATTTCCAAAATCAAATTTTATAATTCCTCATAAGATTATACATTTTCTCATAAGATCGACTTTGTACAAATCTTACAAAGTATCACGACCCTAATGAGATTTCTATAAGGTCGATCGTGTTATAAAATGAAATTTTACAAAACATTTGGAAATGAAATGAGATTCCTATGGAAAAAAAATCATCAGGTTCAGACGCATTTCGATATTGAAACACTTTTTGCAATTCAAAATGTCATCAAAATTTTTTCGAGTCGAGGCACGCAGGTAGTCAAGTCTACAACTCAAGTCAGCGAATCAAACTTCATGACAACAATGTTTCCGTCGATTACAATATGGTACAACAAAATTCACACATTAAGGTAATTACCCAACATCTAAAATGAAAAAATTAATTTTTTAATTCACAAAATTCTATACATCACCTAAACAAAAACATTCACGAATGCATTTTTGTCGTCCTAAAATCGAAGGGCGCGCTCGGTCAAAAGTGGATGACCGACATTTTCCAGAGCTTATACGACGAAGAAAAAACATTTTCCCTTGTAATTATAACTGATTATGAAAAGATAACTTTTTAAAACGTAATTTCTCGCCGTTATATAAGAGCAGCGAAAACCCTCAGAAAACACATTTTGAAAGAAATGTAGGTGATCAACATTCCGAATGGAGGCCCTATAATTAAAGATCTAAATAAATGGTATTTTTTTGAAATTCTTCTCTGTAGTTAGTCGGCGCGTCTCCAAAAATTACAGGTCAACAGTTCCACTGGAAAATGAATATTTTTTACCCAACGAAACCACGGAAGCACATACTTCTCCCACTAGGTGCTAATGGGAGAAGTGCGTGTTTCCAGCATTCGTTGGGGAAAGTATCGCCCTCAACTATTAAGGAATGTAGATTCTGACGAATGCGATCGGAGCACTAGCCTTCTGCTCGTGTCACAAACTTCACATTCGCCAAAATCTACATTACTTCCCTCGTTATAGGGCCCCGAAATTACATACTCCTCGCAGGCGTTGAATAAATAAATAAATAAATAAATAAAGAGTATAAATTACGTATATGTACAATAATTTAGGTTGTGAGTATTTAATGAAACTAGAGTGTCTAACGAGCATTTTTTCATAACATTTTTCAGGTGTGGTAGGAAACTTAAATAATGATTAATTTTTGTATGTCTATTAGGAACGTAATTTTTTTTTATTTTTAGTTAGACACTCTCAAAAATAAAAGTGCTCTTAAAAAATGGAATTTGTAATTACCTCGATCACCTAAGGTGGTGAATTATGAATTAACTGAGTAAACAAAGCAAAAATGTTATTATACAATAAACCTATATAATCACGAAAGTTAAATATATGTAAACTTACACAGAGATGTTCGAGATTTATAATTCTCAATTACCCAGTAACAAAGCACATGTAATCGATAACGATTCAATTACTTAATCACACGTTATCGAATAAGCTATTAATTATCAATTACATAAAGTCTATGAAAATAACTTATGACATTACCAACATTTTTGAAAACTAATCCAAAAAACATGTATACTTTTAAACTTTGAAAAATATTACAAATGAATCGTCACTCATGAAATTTGACAAATATTGATAAAGTAGCATTGAAATTAAAAATCTTTGCATAATTGAAACTCAACAAATCACTAAATACATGTTATCAATAATAATTACTTTATGAAAACAACTTCGTAATAATCAAGTAAAATTACATGTAATCTGTAATTTGTTTCGTAATCATCACTCGATGTAATTCAACTATGCTCATCTCTGTCTATAAATGTACACACGAAAGTGATACGTACAAAAATAACGATTAAGAATGCATAATTATGACGCATCCAAAGTACATAAGTAATGCACTCTTGTTACTTGTTGAAAATCTTACCTTGAAGTGAACAAAATTTCGGCTTTGGAGTTGATGAACCAGACTAAAATGAAGGAAAATATCGTGACGGAGCTGCCCAAAATGGCGACCAAGTATTCTATCGCCGGGGGAGATTTCAGGAACATCCTTACGCCGAGATTTGACCACACTGATTCCGTCCACGTTGAATAGAGCCCGGATTTCATGTCATAATCTGCAAATATGAAAATGTTATACAAAGTATTGAACCTACCTATTCGACGGGATGTTTTTGAAATCGAAAGTCGTGAATTTTACGATCTACAAATTGGCATGTTTCTAAGGTTTTGCATTTGGATTTAAAAATGACCGAATTTTTAGAATACATTCGAATTTTTACAAATTCAAACTTCAACATTCCGAAACGGACAAATATTTGGATATGTTGAAACTGTAAACTAAAATTAAAAGATTCCATGAACGAAGATGTTCTAGAAAGACATACGCAAGTTTTATATCATATCCGAAAATTCGTATTAAAAAATAGTTGTTCGGCTTTCCAGTTTCATTAAACACTCACAACCAAAATTAAAGCATATAAATATAATTCATACTCGTTTATTTATTGATTTAATGAAGATAAACAACTTTCGTATTAGTAGTATATAACGCAAATAGTGATGCAGAGTAGATTATGGGGAATGTAAAGTTTGTGGCACGAGCCGAAAGCGAGCGCTTCGATCGCATTCGTCAGAATATATATTCCCACACACCCACATAGTGAAAATAATCATACCATCATTGCAGAATTTGACTCACATTGATTTTACATCGATTTATATCAACTGCGACCGCATAATTCTACCATTATTCATGAAAGGAGATGCTACATAGATCTCAATTTCGAGTACGTGACAATTTCGTTGTTACAATCATAGTAAAATGATTCTATCACCAAATACCTGTACATTCTGATCAACAAAAAATTGGCTAAATCAAATGCTACATCGGTTTCTCACTATTCTAGTCACTTTACTCAATAAATACTGAAAATTTGCACTTTTCCCACCTCGTGGTAAAAGTGCGTGTTTCCGAGATCTCAACTCACTCTCGATCATGAAAGCAGGGCTCAGAGCCTCGCTGTAAACTACTGTGGAATTGACGCAAAGCCCCGTAAAATTGAAGCCACCCATCCAGTTCAAGCGACGATCGTGACACTGGGTCGAGTTCATCCGGGGAAGCGGCGTCCCCGTCAGCAGAACGAACAATTGTCTCGTGAAGATGGTCCCCAAATTGTCCACCTTGGCGACACTCACGTAACGTGAAAAAAGTCGCTCGCTGAACTGCGTCCCGGGCGGCGTCGCCGCGCGGAACAGCGGGCACCACGTGCTTTCCAAGTAGCAGGACAAAATATTCAGCACCAAATCATCTAACGGTTCGACCGACGGAGCTGTAGAGTTCATCGTGACTTTAAACAGCTCGTTTCCAAGTTTTTCTGCCACGTTCGCTAAACTTTTGACAAGGTCGTTTGTTTCGTTGCTTCTGCAAATAAAAGTACAGAAATGATGAATATAAAGTTGTACAAGATATATACTTAGTATAAAGTATACTATATAAACTGTGTATAAACTATAAAAAGTATATAAAGTATAAAACGATATATTTCATCCCAGTAATCATTATTGTCTCTGCACAAGTGACTAAATGATTAAAATAGTGAAAAACTGTGGAATTCCCAAAAATCTTCAGATTTTATAAATTCTTGGTAATGTTCTTCATTTTGAATGAGGCACATTATACAACCTTACAAGTTTCCTGAAAAATTATAAGGTGAGATAATTCATCGAAAAACTTATAAGATGGACAACCAATTATGAAATTTGGGCAAACTTATAAGTTCGATTCGTGAGTTTTTCGATTATTTATAAGATTATCTCATAACTTTGAGGAAAAAAGTTAAAGGATTTTTTAAAGTGTCTTATGGAGATTTCAGTCCAATCTGAAAAAGTCCGACTTTAAAAAATACAAAATTAAGAAATAATGATGGTACACAATTTTTCGAAATTCTAAGAATTACAAACTTGTTAATTAGGCACATTTAAATTGTAGAGTATTTTTCTCTCAAAGAATAATTTTTTTCAGTCTAAATTTGAGGTATCTCAAAGTTCAAAGAAGACGGATTTTTACTCAAAATTAAGCATTTCAAAAATACAGTCAATGGAACCTAAGAGGTCAAAACATGCAAATCGAAAAAATAAATAATTAATATTATTTGAAAATTGGACAACTTTGAAAAACTGAAAAAAAAAACAAAATCTTTTAAAGAATTAAAAACAAAACATCTCAAAATTTCAGAAGTCAAGTGATTCAAATTTTAATAATCACAAATTCAATTTTTTTTTGTATTTTGTCCAAAAACTACGTAAAAACGTCTATCACATTTTTCATCAGCTTCACGACAGCCTAAATATAAAAAAAAATTCTTAATTCTCTCCAATTACCTGAAACCAATACTGTTCGCGTTATCAAACAAACTCTGATAGTATTTATTAACGAATTGCTCCCCATGATTTGCGATGACGACAGTAGTCATGTTGTGTATCGATTTCAAAAAACTTTGAACCGACGCCGGAGGCACGCTGTTATCCAACACTTTAGCAGGCAATTCTTTTTTCAGCGCCGTAACGAGCTCAAATTTGTCATGATTTTTTCCATGTATGTAGAGATCTCCTTTGCCTAATTGACCCAACTCAATGACAGCTTTGATGCGATCCAATGATAACTTCTTCCCGTTCAAACGGAAATTTCCATTTTCGATGTCGTACACGAATCTGCTGGACCCGATATAGTCGAAAGCTTCGCCATTGAATATTGAAAAAAGAACGTTCGTGTCTGAAATAAAAAAAAATAATATAAATAGAATAATAAATACAATTCAAATTCTGTAAGATGGAATTTTTTATAGTTCACGAACGTTTTTGAGAGATTGCACAAAATTCGGAAATTTTTGGGAACTGTACATTAAGTATTTCCGTGAATTTTCCTTCTCTGTGAGAAATTTTCGAAGAATACTGAAATTTGGATTTTTTTAAAAACATTTTCGAGAATTTTGAGATACTGTAAATTTTCGGAAAAAAAATTTTTTCTACGTTAATTCATTATTTTAGTGATTTCCATCATTTCATCTTTCGATTTCTAAACGTGTTCAAAAATTTCCAAAGATTCGACAACAGTAAGAGTTTCCCGGCTCGCTGGATTTTTTTTCTCGCAAAAAACATTTTAATTGCTAATTAAAACAAAAATTGACTGGGAACATCGAAAAACAAGGATTTTTCTTTGAATCGACAACTCAGTGATAAAAATAAACGTTTTTGAATAGCTAGAGTATTTTTCGAAACTTTTTGGAATATCTACAGAATACAGAATCCTATAAAATTTCGAGTAACATCAATTCCATCATTTCGAAAAATTAGTGGTAAATGTTGTAAAAGTTATAAAAAATGACGTCTATTTTCATTATTTGTTACTAATATTTTACATATTACAAATAAAAACATTTCAATATTTTCGACAGCTTAACTAAATTTGCAAAGAATTTTTTTCAATAAAAAAATACTTTGATTTCAATCTGAAAATATTGGAAACGTTAACTTTCTCCGCATTTTTACTTTACATAAAAAACTTCGAACAGACTGAAATTCAAACACTCAAACGCCTAACAAATTTTCGAAAATACTATTTGAAAATTCAAAAATTCCAATTTCTAGTATTTGGGTACTAAATATTTAAGAAATTCGAAAATAAGTACAGTCACAAATCCAAATTCGAGTTGAAAAACAGTAAAAAATCGAAACTTGCATATTCTAAATTCCAAACTGAAAGAATTGAATATTCCCAATTCTTACGTCTCAAATTTCAAAATTTATATTCGATAATTTCATACATACGCACAAGCACAAAAATTATCAAAAAATTTTTCTGAATAAAAAAATAAGAAAGTCCATAAAAAAACTAATAAAGAAATTGATGAACAAATAAACGAATTTGCAATCTTGAAACTTCAAATCACGGGATATTTCTCAATTATCCAATTTCGCATCCTATAATTTTGCTCGATATTTGTTATATCGATTTTTTTTATACTGACGAGTGACTGAAACATTCAAAGAATTGAGGTGTTTCGCAGTCGCAAGTAAAGTCGCAAATCCAGTGACAGCGCTTCCTGCTCCGGGAGAAAATTCATCGTACATAGAATACGCGTCCATTCTAGCGACAACTAAAATCACCGACTGATTCTCTTCGAGTGGCGCCAGAGGCCAATGAAGATTTTGGTCTCCGAGTGGGTCGCAAAATTCCATCGCGTTTACATTGTACACCAAGCGGCTGCGCCTGAAAAATAAATGCGAATATGGTCAAAACTGCATATCTACATAGATTAAATGTTTTGGAATAAATTTTCTACAGAGATTATCAAATTTTTTAGAAATATTCAAAACTTCGTCGAAAAATTGAATAGCATTCAAAAAACGGCGAAAATTATAGTGAATTATGAAGCAGTTCATAAAAGTTCGAGATGCAAGTCCAGAAAAGAAAAATTCTACCTTTTCTGGTCCAAGAAAAATAGACAGAATTTACAGGAATTCCCGAAACATTTTATAGAGAAAAACATAAATTAGGTACCAGCTAGATTTTCGAACTTTCGACTTGGAATTCACATTTTTTCAAATTTTACGCGAATTTACAAAATCATGAGTTGTAATAAAATTCGTCTAGTTTGAAAATTATTGCTCACAAAAATGCATATTTTTATTTTAATTTTGGTTTACCCCCCCCCCCCCCCTCCCCAAATTCAATACATTTCAACTCTTAAAGTTGAAGTAAAGACTTGAACTTCAAGAGTTTAAGTTCAAGTCTTCAACTTTTCAATAATTGAATTCGAGAGACTTAAAAAATGTTTAGGCTGTAGGGATGATGAATTTTTTAATTTTGAAAAATTGTGCAGGTGTTCCGAAATTTTAGAATTTTCAAAGTTTGTATCGTCGACAAATTATAATTTTCGGAATTTTTTAGTTTTTGATAACTTTTCCGTGATAGAGATGTTGAATTTTGGAATTTTGAAAAATTGTGGTGTTTTAAAATGTTAGAACGTTTAATCGTTTACAAATTATAATTTCTAATATTTTTGTGTTTTTAAGAATTTGTCAGTTATAGCGATGTTGTGTTTGGGTATTTTTGAGTTTTTGAAAAAAAAAAACGAATTTACTCGTAAAACTCGAAGCAGACCAAAAATTTTATAAGATTTTAGTGTTCTACAGCAGGACTAAAACGCAAATGACGAAAGACTGGCTCGGACTCGCTAAAACAGCTGCATATGAAAAACCCGACATTTTTCAAGTTCGAAAATTCGGAGGGACGGTAATGTTATCTTTCTTCGCGGGGGGTAACCCAAAGCGCATAAAAAGGTCTTGGAGAGAACGCTTGAGCGCCGAAATGTGGAAGAAAATATTGATGAGAGCACGAATGGATCACGAGACGACCCATTAATGACCTGAACATTTTCTATTCATCTTTCGCTCTCGAATGTCTCTGTTCAACATCGCTCTCGGTTTTCGGTGAGCACTTTTGGCCCTGAGCAAAAACTGATCGATTTTGCTCACAAAATTAAAGCTCTTCACTTTGTGCTCCGAGGCTGTCAATTCTGACATACAGAAGTGCATTACCTCAAACAAGACTCAGAATTCAGCGCGGAAAACATGAAAGAACTCATTTCTAAAGCGCAAAGAGGTCGCTGGTTTTGGTTTTCCAGCGAATGTGCGTTATGTTTCTCCCAACAATTTCTTATATCCGCCAGCAAAGTTTGGTTGTGCACGAAGAACATGGGAAATGGCCAATCCTCCAGAAGCAAGGACGATCCATACGGATTCCAAGGTCGAGCGTCGTTGCAAGATTGGTACCCCGAGTACCGGTTGGGGCACGAATCCTCCGGCGAATAGTGCGGAGGTGGCGTAATGGTCGTGTTTTCTGCGAGCAACACGCCGTTGACGTTTTCCGAGTCTCGCAACCGAACCAGAGTGTTCCTCGTGAACATGTCGAAATACAGAACGATGGAGTAGGGACCTGCTGTGCTGTTCATTTCCAGCCATTTCAGATCGTGCTCGGACTCGATCATGTGAATCACTCCGACGCTACCTGACCTTGGGGCTGAGAAAAATATTTTATTTTTTCTATGGGGAGATTAATTGAACGTATATCAATTTTTTAATAATTCATTTGTCATCTACTTATCATTAAATGTGGATTCACTTTTTAAAAATCACACTTTGAGAAATAAAAGAGAGATTTTTTGTAACTTTGAACTGACAGACATTTTGAATATACAGGAATAATTTAAAAATTCAGTTATTTGGAAAGCGAACTATCCAAAAATTGAGAGCCTAAGAATTATAAATACAAAAATAAATTAAAAATTTTCCACATTGGACAATTTTAGGAAATTTACAAATTTCTGAATTTTCGAGACGAATATTTTCGAGACAATTTTGTAAAGATTGTATCAAATTCGGATTATTTACAGAAAATTGGCAATAATGAAATGTATTTGAAAATGAAAATCATGGATTCCATTATGAAATATTTCACTTTTGAAAATTTGTTGAACTCGCATAAATGTGAATTGTTAACATTCAAATTGTAACCATGTTTGTATGACACCCTGGATATATTGAATAAACAAAATAATATGTAATTTTCTTACATGAACAACCAAACTGGTGAGTCCCATTGTGTCTCCGAAAACATGCAACGGCGCCGTCGATGGACATGTAAATCATGTCTTTAACTCTGACCGCAGTCACTGGAAAAAGATGTGACTTTCAGAAAATTTAATTTTTGCAAAAATGCATTTACCATATTATAACCGAACAACTCACCCGCGCACGAAAAAATGCATAATACGAGACAAGGGAAAAACGGCCATTGCTTCATGTTACGTCGCGTTTTTTATTTAACCCAATTTGACCGAATTTGATTATATTGAAGTATGTAGATGATGACGACCCGGTATTCAGAAATTTTTCTGAACTGTCATTTTTCAATTTTCGTGATTTTCGTCTCAACTGGTCTCAACAATTTGTTTTGACGTTTGTCAGTTCTATCGATGATAATTTTCGATAGTTATCGAATTTTTCCCAGCATTCTCTCGATGCTCAAAGGCCTCAAAAGGGCCTCAAGGACCTCGACTCGGTTCAAAGGGTCTCTAGTCAGTTCACACTGTTCACAGTCAGTTTTATGCAGTTCTATGTACTCAGTATTCAGATATATGGGAGAGAAAATGTCACTCTGATATCACACACAGGCACGCAAGTGACAAGTAAACACAACTGATTGTCAATTGAGCAAGTTGACGTCACTCATGATTAGTTTTTTATCAAAAAATAATGGTGAATTATCAAAGTTCCAGTATTTATGCACGATTTTGATGCCTTACATACAAACCTGTACACTTCCGGGCAATTTCTTGACCTGTCATATTTTTGGAAATCCCCAGTCGACCTGACAATTCTCGCATCCGCCCTACATCGATATATTTCCCAGGTCCCAAAAAATACAGGCTCTATTATTTTTCCACGATGATTATTATTGTTTTTTTGAGCGCACACATCTTAAAATTTTCATGAACGTGTAGGTATTCATCGCAATATTTTTTTTAGTGTTATGAAGCAAACATATTGTTGAAAGAAACGATGAATTTATAAGATAAACGGTCATGTTATTGAAAATTCTTTTTCAAATTGTTAGGCGCATACTTTCCAAGTGCATTATTTGTTTATCCTCATTTTTCATGTATAAGTTATCGTTATTTATTCATTTTATATATCAGTTTTTAAGTGGAACTTTCCATTTACAAAATTATACATGGGGTAAATTGACGAGTGAGCGGGCAAACAAAAAAAATGTTACGAAGATATTCAGAATTTTTTACATTCCCAAGTTTTTCAACATATTTCAAATTATATTCGAAATTTAGTTATACATTGAATTGTGACCTACATTTGTTGATTTTACAAATTATCGTCATTTTCTCAAACCTTGAAATTCCCTTTGCAGAACTTCCAACAGTCGTCACTCGTTTGCGTGTTGATACAACAATTGCAAAAATGAAGAAACAAGAAACGGTGTCAAAGCTGCTGGAACAGAATTTCGCCCTGAGCTCTTCATGAGAAAGGAGAGAGAAAAGTCACAGTTGGTGAATTTTCACGGAATTTTGCGGGAATGGGCACTTGCTGGTGCAAGGATGGCCAGGATGAGCTCGAGCCATACATGCAGCAAAGCAACATGGTCAATACGGTCCTGCCGAACGCTAGCACGGAGTCTATCACGATGACGGATTGCGTTTCTACAACCTTCAAATTCCCCACTCCTATGTATATCGACAAGCTGGTCCTGGAGACCTTGGGAGTCATCGGACTTCTTGTTGACAAGTAACGAAAGTCCGCATAATTCAGGGATGGGAATTTTGTTCCTAAAACGTCTTATGGACAAAACTCTCCTGTTACAAGGATGTCAATTTTAGGGAATCTCTTTGATCCTAATTGTTTCACTACCTTATCAGATGCTCAGTTTAGAAGACATGCGAAAAATATTTATCTTCAGGACTTCTCTTAGACTACTATAAATGAATGCGATGTCTCTGAAACACTGCAATGCGATAAAAACAACTTGAATGATTGTGTACTACAAATTCAATTATTATTAATATCACCACTTGTATTATTGTATAATGTGAAGATTGGGCCAAAAGCCTGTATGATACACATAAATAAATAAATAAATAGATAAATAAATAATAAATTATCAGTTAACGAAATATAGTCAATTTGTTTCCATCAGTGGGCATGTAGAACTTTTCCTTCCAGTTTGGACACAAAGATGGAAAAATTGATAATACATCATACGAGCACTTGAAAAATCGAGTTAATACAGTGTCAACTGAAGAATATTAATACAAAAATTTTTAATTTGAAAACCTACAGATTTGGAACTGAAATTTTTCATTTTTATTCAAACTTTGTTCTAAATAATAAAGAACTCGAAGTATTTTTTGTTTTTTCTCCGCTGCCAAACACTATTATTACGATTAAAGTGTTTGATTTTCATTTTAGTGAACAAGAACCACCTCCTGCGATGTTGAAACTGCACTCAATCGCTGATAAAGAAGACGGTTGGATTCAAGTTGTGAGCGCCATGGTCAATGTTATACCAATGCACAATCCTCTCGGCGCATCTGTCATTACTTTGCTTGTGAGTAGTAAGGAGGAATCTACAGTTTATTGTAGCTACCTTTTTCAAGGCAGAATTTATTAAATTTATATATTTATGTATTTTTTTATTATTATATATAAATTGTATATATTATATATAATTTGAATATAAATAAAAAATATGAATAATCATAGACATTATATATCATTATATATATAATATTATATGTTAAAGACATCCCTCTTTTTGAATTCTACGCTTTGTAACATTTTCTTCAAAAACTATCGAATAAACTGGTTTCATTTTTCAGCTCGATGATTGCCCTTTACCTTCAAAAGTGAGTTGACGAAATGTTTCTTGGATTTTTCGAGTTAAAAATGGCACAATTAGTTAATACTCCATTGTTACACAGGATTCCGTACTTAAATTATCGAAAGTTTTCCAACTGTCCCAGAAGCATAAAATGCAACCTCACCAGCAACGCAACATTTGCGTTGTGCTCGGATGCATTGCTGAAAGATTGGCAGGACCCAATACGATAGCAGTATTGTCCGAAGAAAATTTGGATTATCTTGTCTCAAATCTTGTGAGTTTTGAGTTTTACACTTCGAATTCCCTAACTCAATTAGTTCTCTGAAAAATTTATTTTACGTTGTTTAGTTTTTTATTTACCTCATATTGTAGAATCGTAAGCAGAAAAATTCGGGGCGGAGGGGAGAGGGATTTGGAAAATGTGTCTTTATTGTCTTTATCTTTGAAAATTTTTTGACTTTCTACTGTTGAAAGTACTGATTTAAAATTTTTGCGATCTTTAAATTTTTTAATTTCCAAAATTTGATAGTGTCGTATTTTTCACATTTTAGAGTTTTACATTTTTTTATCTTGTTTGTGTATTTTTATTTTGCTATTATGAAGTCACCAAATGAATTATTTTTCTTTGATTTCATTTGAACAAATACTCTTGATACATTATTATTGTGATAAATAATACATCATTTCATATATAGTAATTTATTACTCTGAATAAGTAATTATTATTGTAATTAATAGATTATTTCATAGTCTAATAACCGTATTTTTCTTATTTCCAGAAAAAAGATAACAATCCACATGTGATTTTATTTGCATTAATAGCTTTGGAAAAATTCGCCCAAACCAGTGAGTACTGCTCAGAATTATTCTACAAAAATAAACGTGGAATCAGAAAAATGCAAAAAACTCGCAATTTACTGCATAGAAAACTATTAAATCCAAAAACCAAGTTTATCTTCTGCAAAGCTGTTCAACTCCAACATTTGAATGGAATGAAATTTTCCATACCTTTGATTCCTAAGAAAAATTAAACTCATGAGAAGGTTTGAAAATTACGTACGTTTTGAATATATTCAATAAATTATGTATAATTCATTCGATAGTTTATGTATAAAAATTTGATGTATTGATATATTTGATAATTTTATATATTCCGTTTGATTCTAAATTTTGCAAAAGTCTTTGGCACATATAAGTTCAGAAAGTATCGAAAAATTTTCGACCACGCGGAAAATTGGAAATATTTATTGAAAATTGGTGATTTTGATATTCGACTAGGTGAGAACAAGATGACCATAAAAAAAAGACTTCTGGCGGAAGGTCCCAATCCGCTGTTAGAGCTAGAAAAATGGGCGGACGATACTCATTCTGTGAAACGTCAAGTTGGTTTTTGTGCTCAATGGTGTTTAGATAACTTATGTGAGACAACTTTTTTTTATGAAGATGAAAGACGTCGACATAGGGTTTGATTGAAAATTTTTTACAGTTTTAATAGAAGATCGAAAGTATTCTTATGATACGGTAGACACTACTGGGATAAATGTGATGTTGAATACAAAAGATGTCAGCGAGTACCTGAAAATTTCACCAAATGGTCTAGAGGTAATGATTGCTTTATTGTCATTTGAACTTGAATTTTTGAAAATTCTGAAAGTTTAAAGAATTTTCATTATTTTGGAATTCCTAAAATTTTAAGAATTCAGCAAATTTTTTAAATTTCAACAGTTCTCAAGAATTATGAGCATTTTCAAAATGATAATAATTTGAAAAATTTCGAAAATTTTTAGAATTACGGAAAATCCGAGATATTCGAAAATTTTAAGAATTTCGAACATTAAAAGATATCCGAAAATCTTGAGAATGTTAAGAATCATTGAAATTATGGAAATTTTGACAATTTTAATTATTTTGAAAATTTCAAGAATTCGAAAAATTTTTCAAATTTCAAGCTTTCAAAAACACTGAGAATTGTTGAAACTTTCCTATTTTGGAAAATTTCGAAAATTTTGAAATGACCGAAAACATCCAAAAATTCACGAATTTTGAAAATTTTAAACGTGTAAGAATCTTTCAGAATTACAAGAACGCTGAAAATGATGAAAAATTTGAAAATTTGTTGAGAATTAAAATTTCGACGATTTTGAAAATGTCTTCGAAAATTTTATTAATTTGTAATACTCCAGTTATAATTTAAAAAATTTTTTGATATCTTCTTAAAATTTCATTCGTCTTTCTCGCGAACATTTTTCAGTTCACCCTCTACATAACTTCGTACATGAAGTGTTCCACTCAAAAAATGATAAGATTCCTACGCGAAAACTTACAAGTTTGTGTTGATCCAGGCGCGTTGCGATGCTTATTCTTTCGAGAGCGTCAGATGCACTTTCCACGTCGACTGTGGTGTTTGGTATTACGAAACCATCATCATCACGAGTGGAGTGATGCAAATTGGATGGGCGACAAAGGACAGCACTTTCCTCAATCACGTATGAAGTTTCAATTCACATTTCCTTAGAATCATTATACTTGCTCGTGTGCTCAGTAGACGAAGCAAATCACTGCTGAAAACAAGAATTCTCCCAGTTTATACTCTGAAATTGTATACAATTTTTTTTGTCGTAAAATCATTTCACTCAATATCCCATAAAAATTACGATGCAAACGAAAAATTCGTGAAAGAGAAGAAGTTAAATTTCCAGTTTTTTACAACAATCCCGTAGTTTTTAACTACACACTTTTTCAAACGATATCAGAAATCGTAATCAAATGGTCGTAAGCCTTTTGTATTTCTATACCAAATTTCCATTATTTTTTCTCGAAAACGTAATCAGTTACTAAATTTTTAGTAAAATAGTTTCGAAAACTCCATTTGCTATTAACTATAATTTTTTTTCTTCAAAACAGGAAGGATACGGAATCGGCGATGACCAGTATTCACTGGCATACGACGGCTGCAGGCGACTCATTTGGCACAACGCGAGAAGCGATAAATTCTACGATCGCCCGTGCTGGAAATCCGGCGACGTTTTGGGATGTCTTCTGGACCTGAACAAATCCGAAATAATCTTCTCAATCAATGGAGTGCCACTCAAACCGTGCATCCAAGTTTTCAAAACTGCCAGGTGCGTTTCGAGTATTTCTGTCTCCCGGAAAAATTACGTGTATCACGTAATTGAAAACGTTTATTCAACGCCCGCGAGGAATATGTCATTTCGGGGCCCTGCTGAGAGTGGAAGAAACAATGAATTACCTGATCGTTAACGTAGAGCGTGGGAAGAATACCAATCCATGGGAGAAGTAAATCCAACCCGTGGGAGAAGCGAGTTTTTCTTCCACGGGTTGATTTACTTCTCCCACAGGTTGGTGAAGGGAACGTTTACGCGAATGTCGGGGATGTTGCGACTCATAAATCACTTTAATGTTGTTCTCAAATTGTTGACTGTCATTTTTATATTGTTTTCCAACAGTAATATAGCGATTTGTAAAAAAACGGAGTCATATTTTAAAATTCAACGCCATCTTGTTTCCAGCATTCCACTCGTGTGTTATTGCACGAGCGTAGCGAGCGCAGCAATTACCCGCTCATTGGATCTTCTCCTTCTCCCACTAGTTGCACAATATACTATTTGTTACTTCTCACTGACTTGATGATTTTACAAATTTTCATTTATGGGTTAATTGTAGTGAAAAGTAATTTTCGTCTTTCTAGGACTGGCTTTTTCGCGGCTGCGAGTTTCATGTCTTTCCAGCAATGTCTGTTCAACTTCGGAAGTTCTCCCTTCAAGTATCCGCCCACTGATAGAGAATACATGAAATTCAATGATCACGCTGTTTTGAACGCCGAGGACAAAGTCGTGCTTCCGAGACACATCTACTTGGACCAATTGAGAAAACTCAGTGTCCGAGAAGATTCGTGCACTTTGTGCTTCGACCAAAAAGCTTCAGTGAGACTGCTTCCCTGCAACCATTTGTGAGTTTTGCTTCTTTGACTACACTGGGGGAAATTTTGTGTCTTTCGTTATTATTATTATTTTTTTTATTACGTAAAAATATTTGATTTCGTTTCGTTTTACATTTTTAAAAAATTGTAAATTTCCGATCTTTGCGAAAATTTAGAAATTTCGAATTTTTTAAAAATTTTGAAAATTTTGAGTTTGTTGAAAATTTTTGAGTTATTTGAAAAATTTAATGATTCACTTTTTCATAAAAATATTGAAAATTCGAGTTTCACGGAAAGTTCAAAAAGTTCGATATTCTGATAAAGTTTAAAAATTCCGAGATTTTCGAGAGGTTAAAAAATTATCAGTTTCAAAGAAAAATCCATGTTTATCGATGTTTTTCGATGTTCCCAGTCAGTTTTTGTTTTAATTAAAACAAAAAACTAATTGAAACAAAAACTGACTGGGAACATCGAAAAACATGGATTTTTTTTGAACTAACAACCCAGTGATAAAAATAAACGTTTTCAAAATTATCAGTTTCTTTGAAAATTCGAAAAATTCATTAGATTTTGTCAAAAACAAACAAAATGTTCATGACTTCACAGTGACCGTGAGTAGACTCTGCAGCGACCGTACGAAGTCACTCTTTTTCCATCAGGGATGTTATAGAAATTTGCATATCGCCACGTGGATAGCGAAAAAAATGCTTTTAATCTCATTCTAACTGATATTTATCGTCATATCTTCAATTTATATCTGAAAACGTAACCGTATGTTGAACTTATTCCTGGCAAAATTTGAACGTTACTCAAATACAGTATATTTACTGTTTTCGCGACGAAAAATTCTTCTCGGTGCAGAAATCTAATGTCTGGTCAAAATCTTATCGGCACTAAAAAAATCGACTTTTCTTTCGAGCAAACCAAATTAGACAATAATATATTGTGCGACTATTGGTCGGAAGAGGAGACTCCTCGAGCGTGGAGATTGCCTCACGAGCGTAGCGAGTGTGGCAACACGCTAGTGTTGCCACACTTGTTTACTTTCTCCCACTAGTCGTACACAATATTTTATTCAACAACCGCGAGAAATATGTGATTTTACGGCCCTGCTAAGAGAGGGGGAAATAATGGGTTACCTGGCTGATTGACGTAACAATCGCTCTTAGAGCTCTGCTACGTACTTTAGGGAGTTGAAAACTAATTATCCCTTTCGTTGCTTTGATTTTCATCGGGATTGATTACGACTGTATTCGATACTTTTGTAAACAACAAAAAAAATGCAGCAATACACAGTTTTAAAATTTTGAGGTTAGGGTTGGGGAGTTTGACGTTTCGATATATGTCGTGTTGCTCGTCGGCCATCTTGTTTCCATTACCCGTGCGTAAACGGTCGCTGAACTGAGCGTGAGTGAGTAAATAGCTATAGGTCGTTAAGATGAGCGTGGGCGAAGAGCTTATTCGCCCACTAGTGGGCGAACGAG
>JAPYZK010000937.1:0-22924 GCA_030522785.1 Platygaster equestris | reverse complement strand
ATTGGGAGTAAAAATTTACTGCTTTTTTCACTCGTGTAAATGGAACATTTTTTCCTTGTGAAAAAATGGATGATTTTTTCTCAATGGCCAAACATCAGGAAACACTGCGATTTTTTTGGGTTGTAAAAAATAGTCGTATCCCACACGTTAATAAAAGCACGATTTTCAGCGTTTAAAATTGTTTTGTTGTATTTTTTATCGGGTCGTCATTTTTACTATGTACTTTTTTTTTTAGGAACTGATGCTGAAAAATGCTTCGAATTCCGTGTCTTTCGTGTTCAAAACTTCTACTGAACCTGAAAAATAATGTTAATTTTCAGAAACGCTGGAACGTTTCTTGAGGTATTTTAAAGAATTTTGTAATTTGTTAATATAAACTGTATACTACTATCAATGAGACAAACTTGTATTTCAAAGACTAGTGTACAAAGTTGGATAAATTAGACTTTTTTTTTTTTTAATTGGTTCTCTGCGCTTAGTGCACTTCAGTGCTATTCGTGGCATCCTAACATAACTTCCGCCACGCTTTATTTCTGACTCTTAAATTTCTGGCACTCTGAATGACCGGTATTAACATCTCGACTTGGGAAATCCATGTCCCACCGACGACCCGTAGGGGATAAAACCATGAAAAACCCCGCGGCGAAGTCGTCGGACTAATCGATCGAACCTTTCTGTTGCCACTACCATGGTGTTTTCACCATCAACAGAAGGATTCGATTTTCGTCCTAAAAACCACCATGTTTTTGCTCCACTCGAGACTTAGCTAGCAGTCACCCCCATCCAAGTACTAGAATGAGTCACCGCCACTTGACTTTCACGATCAAACGGCGATCTCGAGTGACCCAACACCACGGGTCCTCTTAATTAGACTTCTTGTTGATATAATTGATAATCAAGAATTTCCAAAGGTGTCACTGACAAAACACTCGCTGAACAAATTTGAAAAATGTATGATTTTATAAAGTCAAATTAAAAAATTCTCTAATTTAGAGAATTAAAATTTTAAAAATTTCGAAGTTATTTTAGATTACGAAATCGGACAGTTAAAATCATTAAATCATTTGAAAAATCTCAAAATATAATACAGGTCAATTTACATAGAAGCCATATTTGTAATTAATTTTGCAATACATTAATTTCGAAATTCTGAACTAACCGTTAAGATTCCACATGGGAATCACGCGACTCCTAATCGGTTTTCCCAACCCCAGAACTTTCCCTTTCGGGACATTTCGGGAAGAATTCCTGGAAATTCCCAGTGTTGAGAATGGTCAGGGAAAAGGTTTTCTCGCTCAACAACTATTCAACCAATCACCTGTAGCCTGTGGCGCACTTGCTTTCCCTGTAGTGCACTGTAGTGCACTTCTATAAAATCTGCATAGATGACCCCAAATAACTAAAAATTATTTGAAACCCATGAAAAAACAATATAAACTCCCCCACAAATCCAAAGAAAGTAATAAAGTAATAATATAAATCATAAAAATCGCCAGAGACCCGCCGCATTCTCTACATTCAATATCTCGCGCCAATTCTGACCGCCAATCCTCAGTCAACCAATCACGTCACTCGTAAACAATCGTGCGCGATGCGCGCGCGCCTCGCGGCGCGTAATCTCGCTATCAGCAGGGCAGTGGGCAGATCGGGGATTCGTGTTGTGCGCCTATATCGAAGCTCCCCGCGGTTCAAAACAGAGTTTTTTCGTATCGAAAAGTGCGGTCGGAAAAGTGCGAAGGGAAAAACACCCGTGCCGGGTACGTGCCGCGTCCGGCTATCACCTCGGGGGGACGGTTTAACCAGTGCGACGATGGCGAACCCGCGAAAATTCAGTGAAAAGATTGCGCTGCTCAACCAGAAGGAGGCCGAGGAAACGGTCGCTTTCGAGGCAATTATGCGCGAGGTTTCGGATGTCACGAGCAAAGTAAGTCACCCCGTAATGAACCCTTTTTTCCTGCCCCCCGATCGTCGCCACCCCGGCCCTTTCAGCCCTATATTAAAATGTAAACAACGAGGTACGTTCTATATCTCCGTCTCTCTCTCTCGCGCCCCCGTTCCCCACATTTGCCCACATTTATCCTCTCTCTTTCCCGCGCGCAATTATTTTCTTCCGTCTCTTTTTTGAGTTGTTTCGAGTTTTTTCTCGTGTGCCATGTGCAGCTGAATGAGAAAACAGTTTTAAAATATACATCTTTTTTGGATGGAAATAAGAATATTTTAAAAATTATTATTATGATTTGGAGGTTGTTTATTTTTATGAATGTGGGTTATGCAGTTTTAGCAAACTTCCTGGTGGTGACTTGTTTTCGTTCGGTGTTACGAAATTCCGGCACCACGTGGATCGGTTTTTTACACGTGTATTTGTTTTGTTTTGTTTTTTGAGGAAATCGGATGTTTTAGAGTATTTCGGGCGGATATGGAATTTATGATGGAAAAATTGTTTATAAGTTAATTTTATACGGATTTACTTATGAAAGTTAAGGATCGTGAGAAATGTGATTTTTGGTGTTATAGATGTACTAAAAGACCCATAATTTTAGGATTTACAGCATTCTTATTGTTTGTGGTGGTTTTTTTAAGTTGTTGAGAATTGCACTATTTTTTCAACAATGTTCGTGAATTTTGTAAACTTTGAGTGTATTTTCGAATGCTTTTTTATTTTTAGACTTTTGGGTATTTAATTTTTTTATTTTGGGAATTTTTAACAATTTTCATTAAATTTAGATAACGTTGGTTTCCATTTTTAACATATTTCTAGTTATTTCTAGTAGTTTTTATCAGTTTGAAATGAAGTGTAGGTTTATTTTTTTTGTTGAAATCAATTAATGAAAATTTTATCAATTTTTTACTCAGATTTTTCAATCAATTTCAGAGTTGGTATGAATTTTTGTGTATTTACTGAAATTTGTAGAATTTAGAGTTTTTTATTTCTTTATTGTGAGAATTTTTAACAATTTTTATGATACATAAAACATTCTTGTTTACATTCTCAATCAATTTCTAGTGATTTTTGATAGTTTTTATTAATTTCAAACATCAGAAGATTTTTGTGCGTGGACAGGAATAAATGAAAATTACTTTAATCTATTTTTTTTTGCATCTTTGCCCATTCAGCTATATATTGGAAGTTGAAAAAATATAGCTACACCAAAGTCATTTTCAATAAGTAATAGTAGAACTATTTCTTAAAAGTTCGCTCAATTAAAAACAGTATTTGAAACTTTTTTCAATGAAACATTGTAATATTATTGAGTATACAATAATAACATAATTTCAATTCAATTAAGGGCAACAAGTTTTAAATATTAACCTGGTCTCAATTGATAACTTTCATTCATTCATTTCAATTAAAACACATGTTAATTTCAGTTGTAAAAACAAATCAATTATGCTTTGTAGAGTAATTTAATGCTAATTTTATTATAGCATTCTCCAATATGAAACTTATCGACATTCTTCATTTTTACCATTTTATTTTTCAAAATTTAAGTTCTGAAATTTTTAAAACAGGGATTCTGTATGTATGTTGAGGTGACTTCAAAATTTTTAGTTTAGAATGGTTTGGATTTGTACCATGTGAAATTCTAATTTCATAACATTTCTATAAATTCTAAAATTTTTTATATAAAAATACCAAAAACCAGAGTTCTAAACTTGAAACTTGAAAATTTAAACTTCAAAACACCTTATCTCATTGAACGTAAACACGGAGAAAAACTGCTTATCAGTTCTTCACGCGGAAAACGTAAACTCTCGAGTTATAATAATTATGACGAATTTGCGTGATTTTACGTTTATGAATCGCAACATTGCCGAGAGTCACTTTTTGTGACTTTGTTATTCCGAGGGCGGATTACTGAATTCGGGAATTTGTTGCTCGGATTTGCATGCGCTCTGCGTTTACGAAAATCAATAATGTGTAACAAAGCGGCTTTACCGCACATCGCCAAGGAGGTCAACTTCCAGTTTTGCAATTTGTTTTCCCATGTGTGTGCTTACATGATTTTGTCTTTTTATTCTGGATTGTAATTCCAGAGATTGGATTACAAGAAGTTTTGAGCCAGATCACAATATTTATCTAATGCGGATTGATCGTAAACAATCGATTTATTTTTCCTTCGTTGCATTTACATTTTCGAAGTAGCGAATACGTAGTCATGTAAAACAGAATTTTTTTTTTTTTTTTTAGATGAGATTTAATGCTGAATTATTTCCATTTTTTTTAAATCTGTAACGTAAAATGATATCAGGAAAACAAAAATTTGCTCGATCTATTTGGAGTCGATATTTTGTCATTTATTTTATAATTTATTATTTCAGTTTTCAATACCGCGTTGTGATAAGAAAGCGCGACGCAAAAGGAAAAATTTATTGTTGAGATGATTTTTACGATATCATGAATGTATTTTATATTTATAATAAAAACGGTAAAAACCTCTGTTGCCTGAGACCTCGGATTTTCTCATTGAATTCGATATTACATTTTATACTGAAATCTATTATTAAAACTACCGAAGTCGCACAAAAGCTCGAACAGTGGAAAAGAATCTGATTGAAATTGATTAAAATCGTTCAAAAGTCTTATTAAAAAATGTGTGTATTGAACTTTTAATTTGTTTTCATGCTGTTTGGAAATGGATAATTCTTTTTTCGAAGATGATAATATTATCTTCGAAAAAAGAATTGTAATTATATAGTTAAATATTTACATTCAAATAATCCACTGTCGAAAATGACTCAGAAGTGAATAAAAATTTCGTAGATTCCATGAAAATCATCTGAATTAAAGCTACAAAGTTAATTATTCCAAGTGCACAAAGTTCAAAAAAGATTTGGAAATTCGATAAAATATTCCTGTAAGATTTCCTTGTTCTTGAATGAAAATTTGCATTAAAAAGTTGAACTTACGTGGAAAAAAAAGTGTAGAGCTTTTTAAACTCGATTGTTTGAAAACTAACAAAAAAATGAATTGAACTTCTGTTTTCATTATTTTCAATAATTTTTATTTTTTGTCTTTGCGTAATCATTGAATTTGAGTCACGTATTTTTTCACTTTTTTTTCTCTATTTGGTCAAGTGTCTGCAAAGTTTATTTGATCGAATTCACGCTAAATTTGTTAGCTTACGCTAATCTTCTTCGGATCATATTTTACGTGTTTTTCGATTTCTGTTCTGAATTTTTTTTGTTTATAATGTTGACGAAAAATTCATTGAAGCCACCAAAACGTCCTTCGATGCTTATTTTTTAGCATCTTTACATTTCATGATCTTGCTTTTCAATACTTGTTGTCGATCGCACACTCATTCATCATTTCACCAGTACATCATCAATTTTATTCAATTTCTTGTCCACACGATGAGTTTTTTTCTTACCCGATTGTCACATTTATCGAATCTATAAACGAGTACGGTAATTTGTAATCATTTGTAATTTTCTATTTTTTTATGCAAACTTTGTGATTTTCCGAACGCCAAGGAAATATTATAACAGTTTATTTTGTGCATTCGGATTTATTTAAATTTATTTAATAACTCTGGAGCTTGAACTCAGAGCAATTTTTATGGAATCTGAAAACATTTTATTCGCTTTTTGCCGTGGATTTTATTCAAAATCGAACATTTTTAAAAATACGATTCAATTCCTTTAGAATAGTTCCAATTTTGAGATATTTATTTAAGAAAAAAGGAAACGCAAAAAGTACTTTGAACGTGGTAAACACGAGATTTAGCATTTTTGATGAAGTAGAAAAAAAGCTTTATTAGCAATTCATATTTCGTCGTTACGCAATAGTAGTGATTCGTAAAAGAGTCAATCTGCCACGCAGCCCAGTATTGTATCCGGATATTATGTGTTCTTTGGGACATTTTTATTTTTGCATGCGAATTTTCTATTCATTTATTTTTGCACATACATTGTTGACAAACGAATAGATTTCCTTTTGAAGTTGAAGAATTTAAACGTAAGAAATTTTCAACTTTTGTACAAAATCGAAATAGTTGTAGGTCCTTGGTTTAAAGATTCTTTTAATAATAATTATTATTATTAGAAGCTCATTCCATAAGGAATGAAAACATGAGAACCAGGATTATTATATGAAATCGCTTCTCGCGACATGATGAATTTTCGTGGTCGTTATACCTACTTATTGATTTGATCACATTAATTTTTTCCCCAGCCCTGGTAATCGATGTATCAGTGTATTATGATAGAGGAAGGGAATAAAGGTAGAAAATAACTCACTGGCATATCCATCTCATGTTCCGAACGATTACAAAAATTGGAAATCGAAATGCTCGAAAATTCGAAATTTGAGAACATTTTTGAATTTTTCACGAATTTTCTGAACTTGCTGAAATTCCGAAAAATTCTGACGATGACTCAGAAGTCAGTCTTGAATGAATAGAAATGAACAAGAAATTGTCAAAAAAGTATAATAGTTTTTCATCGTTCACAATTTTATCCCAACATAATAAATGTTTACGGAAAAATTTTATTGGAAACGGCAGTGTTTACAAATTCACAATTTGAGAAAATTTTGAAACTTCGTACACGAATGTTCTAAACTTGCTGAAATTTCGAATAATTTTGCCGATCGAAAAAGTCAGTCAATTGATCAATTGTGCTTTCAATGAATGTAAACGAAAAAATTTTTGTATTAGATCGAACAGTTGTCAGTCGTTCACAATTTTTTCAAACATTTGGAATGATTAAATTGATTAGAAATACAAATGTTCTATAATTCAAAATTTGAAGAAATTTCGGAACTAACTTTTTACAAATGTTCTTAACTTGCTGAAATTCCGAAAAATGTTGACGAGTAATTCATTGACTGAACAAGTCGGTTGTTTGATTATGCCTTAAATGAGTGGAAATTAGGGGGAAAAAAATTAAGAGTTGTGTGAGAATGTGCTTGATGAACTCAGGTGCCGTCGGCGAATAGTTCGGTGGGCGCGAGTCCCACTGGATCCGGCGTCCCGGAACTCTCGGTGAAGAGCGCCGGTGCCAGTCCTCCCCAATCCGGCGAAAAGTATCTGCACATAAGCCTGGGCAACCAATTCCGGCCCGGGGGCTCCCTGCCTAATGTTAACAACAACGCCAACACCGGCAACGTTGTTAAAGATTCTTCTTCGAATTCCAACGCTGTTCACTCGATCGACCTCAAGGTACATCCTTGTTGCCAGCCTTGTTGCACCCGGGGAAACGGTACTTTGTCGATCTGATTCAGCATTTTCTTTGAACCTGCTTGACCCAACAATTTACATGAATTTCACAGTAACATTGGGCTCTTTTCATTTTTTATTTTAACGGCGAACGAAACCCGTTTTGATTTCGTAATTTCACAGCCGTAAAAGTTTAATATCAAGGTAGATAAGTAATATTTCGACTGGAATATTATTTACAAATTTGAAAAATTTTTCATGTTTGCGAAGATTGGGAAATATTGACAGTTTTGCTAAAATTGTAGATTTTTTGAGCTTTATAGAACGTGAGAAATTTTCCGAATTGTTGATAACATTTTGAATTTTCGGAATTGGTGGATTTTTTCGATTTTCTATGAAATTCAAAATTTTGAAACATTTTGCGCAAGAATCAAATTTTCCGAGGATTTGAGTAAATAATTTACAATTTTTTTGAAATGTTGACTTTTCGCAGTCGATTTTAAAAAATCTATGGTTTTTGCGGAGTTTTGAAAAATATTGAAATTTTTTCGAACATTTCAAATTTTTGAAGTCTTGGAAAAAATGGAACATTTTTGCGATATATTCAGGTTTCAAAATTTTGCGACATTATTCAAAAAAACGAATCTCCGGGAAATCTGAATGATTGATTCTTCTAGAATTTGTACAGTTTTCTAAAAATCTACTATCGAAAAAGCGCTGGTGCTGCTTTTCGGTTGATTTAACAAAAGGTTTTGTTGAAATTCGCAAGACCGTATGTTTTGTCAATTGAACAGAATTTTTTATTAAATTGACTAAGGTTCGAAGAAATAGTTTGTAAGATTGACAAAATATTCTCTCCGAATGTGTCCCACTTGCACTTAGTATCGTCGTAGAAAAAGAGCGTAGAATCCCAATGCTCGCTACGTGTTTTATGCTTCTTTTCACTCCCACAAGAAAATCGCAAAATGTTTACTGTCCTAGTATTATCAAAATTCCTGGGATTATACTCATATTTGTTCGTGCCCCGAAAATCAATCGAAATTTCTATTTTCTTGTCTTTTTGCAATTTTTAATGCGTTATACCAAAAATTTAAATTTCGTGCAAGTCTGTAGTTCCTTTTCGTATTAAGTTCCAAAAATGTTTTCAGTCGTAGAGCAATTGTTGCTCAAAAAGTAAGCACTTTTTTCGAGTATCAAAACTTCGTATATCAAGCGAATTATTTTCTTTTTCCGTCCTGATAATAGAAATTGCTCCAGTGAAAAATCAGTAAACACCGTGAAAAATCGTCCATTTTTGTTCATCCACTGATTTTTCGATATTTTTTTGCAACAATGCCTGTATATTATGTTGCTTGATGTTTTTTTATATGTGCATCACGATTCATCGCTTTCAAGTTGCAATACTTGATAATATTGCACAGTGAATTTCGCAAATGTCTTTGAAAAATTGTTTGTCTACGCGAAATATTTCTTGAATCGGTTGTAGTACAGTTAAATGTTTCGTCGTCATCGAAAAAACATTTCATACAACAGAAACTCGATTATTGGTTCACGCAATAAATTTTATCTGATGTGACTCAATCTTTATGGTTTTCGTAATTAGGAAAATTAGGGGTAAATGTTCGGCTGTGTCAGGAAATTGATGCATTTTTCACGCTATTAAGAGTTACAAAAAAACGAGTTTTCACTGTAGAAGGAAGAAGATCGTAAATTTGTCGAATGAAAGAAATCTTGTGCACAGGTACGAAAGAGTATCAATGCGTAGTCGTGCTTGATGTGCAGCGCAGGGGTCAGTGTTATCAACATACAATATGCACGGACTTATCGCGCAGTAATGTTGGCATTGTTATTTTCAATCAGTGGCAACAAATTGTCATTTCTTTCCGCTCGCATATTTTTGCGCCTTCAAAACTTTGTATCGACTCGAAAGAAGTTCGATTTTCTTTATCTGAAAACACTGGATTTATGTTTCATTATTACGAGATCGAATTTTAGGTAAATTATTTTTAAATCAGCGATAGTGAATAAAATTGCCATTTTTTCAACGCTTTTTGGAACTTTCCTAGGAAAACATTAAATTCTTGTTTCAATTACAACAAACAATTTTTAAAAAATCATCGATTGGATTTGAGTGAAAATTCGTTCTGCCTTTTATAAATTTTATCCAACGCTGTGGAAAAAATGCGTGCTTTTTCTACATTGTAGAATAAAATGAAGTTCGCAAATAGTGGAATAATGATATTTCTATCTAATTGCAAAATTTACGATTTATATTGACTCAGAGGTTGTAAACAAATTTCGTTTTATTTCTCAAAGAACATTGGGTCCGTATTTTATTTGTATCGTTACAAGATTAAATCCCGGGAAAAAGTATGTTCGGTCAATGGCAATAAATTGGATTTTTAGAAAAACATTGTGTTTTTAAATTAGAAAAAAAAAACAATTGTTTCGATTAATTTTGTATGATTTTTAATAACCGGTAATGACTTGTCACTTTTTCCTAAAACATTTGTGTAATAACTTGGAGATGCATCTATCAAATCTTTTTTATTTCTCAAAAGACTTGTAGACTCGGACTTTCTAATTACAATAATAAAATTCTGAAAAATAATTTTCCACGTCGTTTTTTGTTGTTATTGTTGTTGTGGGTAAAAATTTAATCCGGAGCATCTCAGGAACTCTGTCGAAATGGCGAAGTTTCGAAGCACGTTTTTATATCATGAACCACATCTAGAATGATACAAATATGAAATTAACCAATTATATCATTTTCGTGGGGCATGCCCCCCCTTGAAAAAATCAGTGTACATATTTTTACCATTTTTATGTAACGTTTAGAGAGCGAAAAATCGTTATAAAATTCGGCGTTGATCGCGGAACAGTTTAGATTCGTAAGTGGTCAAAGTTTAAATTTTTCGTAATTATTATCATAGATACATTGCAATTTTCAAAAAAGTTTTGGACAACTCAAATTCGGCTCTAGCGATTTTATGTATTTTAATGAAAACATCGAAAAAATAGTATATTTCGCAACTAGTGGAAAAATGAGTTGAACTAAGGCAATTATTATTTCACTATTTGCGAGCTTCATTTTATTCTACAACGTGGAAAAAGTGCGTACTTTTTCCACTGTTCTTATTTTTCGAACGCACTTTTGTCACGTCGTAGGATAAAATAAAGTTCGAAACTAGTGGAATAATAATTTTTTCACTAGTTGCGAAATAGGTTATTATTTGACTTACCTCTGGGCACTCTCTGACCACACAAAGAGCGGTTTTGTATATTTTATCGCACGGGTCGTTGCCTCCTACGAAAATGGAATAAAATTCAATGTGACGTGAAAAAGTTTTTTCTCTAAGTAATGATTGGTTGTCAATTATTGGCACTGAAAAATAATTACCTTCTCCGGAACATGTGTCGAGAACTTTTTCCGCCGTTGCCTGAATACTTTCGGGTGCTACGCTCATCATCATGTCTTTGTCGATGCCTCCATCATCGTCCATCTAAGAATTTGTGCGATGATATTGTAAGTTTTCGTTCTTATTCGACACTAATTATCATTGGCATCAAATTAGAAAGAAAATTTGTGGTTTATTACAATTATTTATAATTTAGGTGGCTTAGTAAATATTACTGCTCTAAACGTCAACTTTTTCGAAATGGAGAATTTTTGAAGTGAAATTTTCGAGTTAAAGAATTCTGAATATCTAATAATTTTTTAATAAAAGTACACTCGAAATCTTTTAGGCGAATAGCGAGGGATTTTTAAATCGTTTAGATATGCGGCACAATTTTAAAATTCTGAAAAAAATGGGCAATGGCTGGAATTTTTCTAACATATAATTTAGGCGAGACTCCTGGAATAATTTTGAAAATTGTATCTAAATTTCGAAAGATTACGATAAACTAAGAATTATGAACAAATTCTGAATTTTGAGAAATATCGAAACATTATAAAAGTTTTCAAAACTGAATCTCGATCTTTTTATATAGTTTTTTAATTTTTTGAAACTTGAACAAGTTACTGCAAAAGTGTTGAAAAATTTCAAAAGTTCCGAAGAATGCAATATTTTAAATTGTCAAGTTTTTTACACTTTTTGATCTCGAAAGAGAAAAAAAGAAAAAATTACTTTAAAATTTATGGAAATTTGATATTTATACAAAAGTAGAAGTTCGATATTGTCCATTAATTTGCCTATACAGTTTGATAATAAAATGAAAACCCGCATTCTTCGTTTGAATTCAGCGATCCGTAAATTGATTTTCTAGTTATAAATTCAAGAGCAATAAATACTTGGAAACGGGTTCATTTATGGCTCGAGCACTTGCTCCAATTTTCCCTCGAATCATTCGATTCAGAATAGTGTTCGATGTAAATGAGTTTCTCCAGGATACTGTTATTTTTAAGGAAAAGTACCTACCGCAGCGCGAGAGTAAAATTGAGTAAACTAAAGCTGGTGGACAAATGCAGCAAACTTTACCATTCCTAAACGGCTTAACAAACAGCTCATGTAACACGTTATGGCCGGGTCATTTGGTATATCCCCTTCACTCGCTTTATCTATCATTGCTGGAAAAAATTCAATCAAGTTTTAACTTACATTTCTCATTCAAATCGACGAAATTTTAAAACATTCTGTTAAAAATACAATCTAACATTTCTCATTTTAATGGATGAAATTGAAAGTGATTTCATTTCAGTTTTATGAAATTGAGATTTTTCAAAATTTATAAATATTCTTAAAAAATTCGATCGATTTTTAAGTTATTTAATATTCAATTGGTTTGGATTTACTCGAAGAAAGGTGAATATTTTGTTAGCGTTTTCATTAAATTTAGAGCATTTTTAGAGATTTTATCGATCTTTTTATGAAAAATTTAATCGAGATTATGATTTGTTATTTGAGTCGTTGGACGTTTACAAATTTGGATATTGATTTTATAGACGGTATAAATATGTTTCTTGGTATTTTTAAGTTTTTTTTTTTTTACAAATAAAGTTCGTGTTTTTAAATTTGTTGCTGCTTTTCGAAATTGGACTGATCTTTAGTTTATAAATACTCCCTAAATTTCTTTGAGTGAAGATTCACTCGATTCGAATGCGAATCCTGCAAATAAAGCTTGAGTTGATGAAAATTTTACTCGAAATGAGCGGAATCTGGCTTATTTTCGAGTAACATTTCGTTCGAAAAAAAGCGGAATCACATGATTTTTGGTAAAATGAAATATCGCTCTGAAATAAATGGATTTTACTCATTTTGAGTGAAATTTCTACTGACTCAGTGTCGATTTGCAAGATTTTTCTTCAATTTAGTGTATCTTCACTCACAAAAAATTGTAAAAATTGAATTTTTTTCGCTGGTATATGCATTCCCCCGAAAGTTTTCGAAGCAAATGGCATATATAATAGAAACTCGAAAAAATCATTCAACTCGTAATTTGGCGTTTGTCTTCGAAGTGTCATTTTTTTCGAAAAATTTATTTCAAAACAGTTCAAAAACACTACGCCAAAGAATAAAAAGTAACACAGTAAAATATAAATTTATCGAATATTAAGTAATTTTTGCATTGGGGTACAAATTATAACAGCAGGAAATGTTCAACTGCGCCTTTATCAAATACTGATGAATGAAAATTTTCTTTTCAAAATGTTCCTCAAGGTTCCAATTTTTTTGAAGAATCAAAGTGAAAATTATGCATTACAGTATCTAATTAATCTATAAATTACATCAAGTTTTTGTGATAGATTAACATGTAAATTGATAGTCACGCATGTTTATAGTGGGGCAATTATGTTTGTAAATGCGGGGTTGTTTGACATTGATTCGAATTGCATGACGGTGCATTATTCTCTACTTATTTTCCTATCAATTTGTTTTGTGTACGTATGGCTTCTCGAATTTCCGAGTTTTCGGAGAAAAAATTCGGTTATTTGTCAACGCATCCCTTGTCATTTTTTTCGAAATGAAGATTATTTTACTTGGAACAGAATAAATTGTGAAATTTTGTATGTATTCCAGATTTGTAGAATTTTTCTTTTTTCTGAAATCCCGAATATTCGAATGTTTCTAATAGAAATTCTCGTACCATTTTCGAATTCGTGAAATTTGATGTAATCAAATTTTGGTGGAATAAAATCATCAGATTCTGCATTAATGCAATAATTATGAAATTTCGGTTTACTTCTTCTGAGTGATCATCAAGTATTGATTGGAAAAAAGTTTTTTTTAGATCGATATTTTCAATATCAAATATCGCTTGGTTAAATAGAAAAAAAAATGGTTTATAGTTGGGTTTTTTTGTTTCTTTCAAATTGAATACCTTCAGTCGTCCCGTGCTCTTTCATACATTCGTCTTTGTCGTCTTTTATCATGGCCATCATGTCATCATCAATAAAGTCTGGTACCTATAACAATACAGTTGATCGTCTACCCAAAATAACAATGAAAATGAATTCCGGTTCATTAATAATAAACTGTTGATTCACTGCATAAAAAACTCGCAGTTCTCACATTTAAATGACCCTTCGAAGACACTCGACCAATTTACTTTCAATTTTCGAACTTGATTGAAAATAATACGAGAAACTGAAATTGATTGCCTGATGAAAAAAAGCAAATCACTACTTTCTTGTTTACAAATATATTTAGAATATAACTGAAAATTTGTTCGAGAAATTTTTGTTAATAAAATGCGTAATCATTTTTCGTATATTTATGGAAAGAAAAAATAGAAATTTGGTAGGCTTATCAATAATACTAGAAATTGTGTTATCGCAATCCGTGGTAAACAAACTTTTGAAAATTTTCTTAACATTATGACTCTGGAGCCAGAAAAAACTTGTTCCAGTTATTTTAATTCTGAAATATTTCAACTTTTCGAAAGTTGGTATATTTCGATGTTAAAAAATATTATAACAGCTTTTGTTGGTTTTCAGTTACTAATTCAAGAAAATTTTTTAAAATGGTTGTATTAGAAACGTTGGCAAAAATGTGGGTAACCATTTTGAAAATATTGAATTTCAACAGGAATAAAAGTAACGTTTGACATAAATTCGAGTTGACTTTATGACGAATCAATAAATCGATTTTGCTGTTGTAGAGCAATATTTCGAAAATTTTTTCGGGAAACAGACTCCACGCCCCTTGAAATAAGATTCACTTTTGAATAGCGCTTCGGACGATTAGAAGACGCGCGATGAATTGTCGATGTAGGTATGTTTGATGAAAATATGCAAAACTCGACCTTGATCAGTGAGCATACATTTTTCATGAGGAACGTTCTTTCTTCTTCGAGTATGAATAACTCGAAATTTCTCGGAGTAAATTTTCACTCCAGAAAAGGCCGAAACACTGCCTCGCAAACGTAAAGTTGGATGTTACTCCGTTGCATGTTACTCCAATTATTAGGTGATTATGATTTAAAAAATTTAAATTTCAGTATTTTTTTGGAGTCAAGTTCTACTTATTTTTTTCGAGAGAAACGTAATTTTTGGCGAATATTTGGCGCAAGTCTTTTGGAGTGAAATCCCCATTTTTTTAGAGTGGAAACTGATCTACATTTTTTAGTAGTTTTCAGTTTACATTAATTTTTCGAGTGAAATATTTTTTAAAGATCGTAAAATTTCACTTCTTGTTTGAGTGAATATATTTTGTAGAGTATGATTCCACAAATTCTTAAAAGTGCAGTTTAACTTGGATTTTAGAGTAAAATATAATAATGGTTGAAAGTTGAATTTGACCTGTTGGAAGTTTGATCTATTCAAATTCAGCAAAATCATTAATTTTGATCCTTTTTTGAGTTAAATATAACTTAGAAATATTGATCGTTATTTAGTCTCAAAAACTCGAACACTCGAGAAAATAGTCTCAAAAACTAAAAAATGTAAGATAATATCACTTGAACTGATTAGTGTAATTCTACTGATTTTTTAAATTAGAATTTCACTCATTTTTTACAGCGGAAATATTAGAGTTACTAAAATTGAGCGGAATCCCACTTTTTCATAAGTGCTTCTGAAATACACACATTCATGACCAGAATAAAACTTACATTTTGCAGTGAAACCATCTCATTTTGAGTAAAAAATCTCCCATTCATCATAATTCCATGAAATCACCCTCATTTTTCAAACTAAAATCTAACTCACACTCTCATCTGATTCACTTTAAAAAAAAAAGTGTGCAGTATTTTGACATTTCTTGAATAAAAATTCACTTTGGGAGACTCAGGGAAGCCGAGCCATTTTTCGGTGGTCGAAAAAGGGCCAGAATCACACGGTTTTTCTCCCCTTTTTTCGCGCGTTCTCGTGGATTGTTGGTTGTTATTACCTTAGCATAAACGAGAATGTTCGCGAAGCTTAGGCAGGCGATAAAGACACCGGCCAATTTGCACATGGTTTAAACAGTATCGAGCACTGAAATAGAGCACTGAAATTGAGCCGCTCGCGCAGGGAGGCAGTTATAAGAATCCGAAGACGGGATGTGGGCGTTTCGCTCAGGGGTTAATGCCATACTTTTAACTGTCATCGTCCTGTCAGTTCGACGTTATTTTGCGTGGTTCATCGACGTTGTATAACCCGGGTAATTTTCGTTTACGTCGCGGAACAAGTCCGAGGAGCCAATTGCGTCTTGCTTTTACGGGCTTGACCTTCGCCGCATCCTGTGGCGAAAAAACACTCCATCGCGAAATTGCCGAGTTCATTTCATGTCCGGATCGTGAACGGGGAGCTCGCAGGATCCGGATTTTTGGATTTCGGATACAGTCGCCTCTAGTCAATTTCCCGCGTCCGGGACCGTAGGGGAGTATTTTATGGCCCCCCACTCTCGCGCACTCTCGAGCTCGGTGCGATTCATTTAGCTCTCTTTTTAATTTGCCGCGTGGCAATTTATTTCGCTCTCTATATAATTTGCCGCGGGCATCAGCACAAATAATGATCCAAGTCTCAGTATCACTTCTTCTTGGACATATTGTGTCGCCGCAAGTACTCTTGTAGACATGGAAATTTTCAACCTCCTGAACATTAATATCCTGAATACTTTTTCGGAAAAATTGTCAACTTTTTTCTGATTAACAAATTAAGTTGAAAATTCACGAGTCAACTTTCTTAGAACGAAAAAATCATTTTATTACAAATTGGCTGATTCTGAATCAAAAAGGTCCTCTTTGCTTTTTACGTAGAATGCGTTGTTTTCAAATAAATAATAAATTAACAATCCAAAAATCGTGAAAATTACTATATTCCAATGGTTGTTATAAAAAAACCAGTGATTTTTCATTTTTGATTGATTTATCCTATTTTTACAATACACGAAAAGAAAAGTTCATTCGCTTAATATCAGGGTTCCAGAACGTTCTGGAAAAAGCGCTCCGGAACGTTCCATTTTGGAACGTTCTAGGCCGGAGCGATTGAGAGAAAATAATTCATAGCAAATATGTGCTATGAATTCTTCGTCAAGAGATGTGTTATTATTCATTGTCAAGAGTTCCGGATCGATCGAGCGTTCCGTACGGGTCGGAATGTTCCGGATCTATCGGGCGTTCCGGAACGCTCGAACGTTCCGGATCGATCAAGCATTCCGTAACCCTGCATAATATCATAAAAAAATAATGCAGTACCTGACAGTTGTTTTCATATAATTGGAAATAAGTCAAAAAATCGCAAATATAGTCACTGGTTTTTTTCATAACAACCATTGAAATATAGTGGTTTTCACGATTTTTGGATTGTTTATGAATTATTTGCTCGAAAACAGCGCATTCTACGTGAAAAGTCAAGAGAATCTTCTCGATTAAGAATGATCCAATTAATAATATAATGATTTTTTTGCACTAAAAAAATTGACTTGTCGAATGTTAACTTAATTTGTCATTAAAAAAAAAGACCATTGTCCCGAAAAACTGGGTACTTTTTCGAAACTCCCATTTCCACCACGGTATTTGCGGCGACACGGTATGTTCAACAAAAAGTGGCTTGGAACAAAAACAACACATTGAAAGATGTAGAAACCGACGGCAAATTAAAAAGAGAGCGAAACAATTCTCGATGATCGGGCCGGCGCGGTCGTGGTAGGGGTAAGCTCGAGCGAGAATTGAGGGGAGCGGCAAATTAAAAAGAGGCAAATTGACTAGAGGCGACTGTATTGGGTCCTTTTTTGATACGGGTTGATTCATACAGTTTGAATTCGAATCACAATCGACTGTTGATTGTTAATGGCATCGTCCCATTTTTCTTCTGAAACCCCAATAAATTAGAAATATTTCTTTTGTCAGCTTTCTAAAAGCTGACAATTTTCGAAAGAATTTTTTAGTCTGAAGAAAAATTAACATTGCGTCCCAACGAAAATACGACTTGCGACGTCGCGACGGGATTCCTGACCCAGTAATCCAGGAATCCTGGGGTGTATTGTAGAGCAGGCCGCTTTATAGATCATCCAAAATTATGTTAAATCCGTCTGATGGGGTCGATGGGGTATAAGAAAAATAATCGACGTTTTTCTCAATTATTACGTATTCAAAAGTTGGAGAATAATACGGAAGATTAGGATTAAAGTAATCTTGAAGGGGCTGATCTCCATTCGGGAATTGAAAAGAGACAAATACTTTCGGGAACACTGATTTACGACGTCATATTCCAACTTTATTTTAGACAGTTTCTAGAAATTACGAAATCCGGACGGATTTCGTCCGTCGCTGATAGAAATAAAATACAATTTAAACAACTTGAGAAACTTGAGAAAATGGTGATCAACTGCTAAAACAGTTGTTAATGGTTTTAGTCACTTGCGATTTTTAAAATTTAGAAACATTTTCCAGTTTTCGAAGCTGCTCGAAAATTTTCATGTATTTTCAAGAATGTTGCATACTTTTTTTTCGTGTTGAATACTTTTTGGAAATTTATGAGAATATTTGAAAATTCTTGAAAATTGTTAGTTACTCGTAGTCGTACACGATTTCCACTTGAAAAAATTTCGTTAAACTTATGACAGATTTTTAAGCCTTTTCCTCTTTTACACATATTTTTTATTGTTCCGAATAATTTTCAGATTATTGTTCCTCAGTTTTAAAACGTTTGGGTGAAAATAAGATTATTCTTTGAATGAATTTAAACGCTAACTTCACAATTTCTAAACAATTTTAGAGAATTTCGTAAATTTTTATCGACTTATTATAAACTTTCTTTGCTTCGAAAAAGTTTTGTCGATTTTGGATATTAGAAAAAAATTTTTTGATGTCATAAAATATTTTCAAAATAGTAAGTAAATTTCTTCATCTTCAGAAATTTGCATCAAGCTTCAAAAGGTCAACGTTTTTAATATTGAAACATTATTAATTCTATATTTTTTTATGAGACTGAATGCAATGTTTAAGGAATTCAATAATATTTATTACACATTTTGGCCCATTAGTTTTTGGAACATTATCGAGAGACATAGCGAAAATGAAAACGTCCCTTAATTTGCACGAATTATAACGCGAATTCGCAGGGTCAGTGTTGAATCATCGAGCTTTGTTTCGTTCGGTTCCTAAGCCTTTCAATTTTCTTCGAGCTCGGCCTCCCTATTATTCAGCCTTTACCCCTTTTCTCTCTTCCTCTTTAGCGAAAATTGTCTTCGGCTCGAGGGTGCACTTAACCCCGTCACCACCGGGGTCATATTAGCTTTCACATACGTATGTACTTTTCGCGAGAAAAAGGTTTGATGCTTTTTGAGCTAGGCAGCATTTGTTATTTTTCAGGCTTGATCTGTCGCGTAAATAAAACTCGAGAAAATATAAGGTCTCAAATCGCTAAGTTGCGATTTTTGGTTCTTGACAGTTTTGGATTATCAGTGTTTTTTGAATTCGAAAATTTCAAACCCAAAAGTTCGAACGTTTGAACTTACTTCTTACGAGAAATTCATTCATAGAAGAGAATTTTCAAATCGCCAAAGATCCGAAATCAAAATTTGACAAAACTGAGAATTCGTATTTTTACGAATACAAAACTTGTAATGAGTCGAAGAAATTGAACCTAGTTTTGCACCCGAATCGAATAAGCCCAGTTTTTTTTTTTTATATAATTGCGCACTTTGCAGTCGAAAATCATGTGAAAAATTGTCTAAGTTATAACAAGACGACCCATTGCATAATGCAGTGTTTCATTCGTTGCAAAATTGAACTACTCGAAATAATTATTCCCATAATTCAAACAACCTTCGCTTTTCGTCAAATCGAGGTTACCTCATGTTTGCGCTAAACAGTCAAAATAACTGATAATGTTACATTTATCGACGAATTTATTATCACAGAGTTTTCATGATGTTACGATAAAAACTGCTAGACTCGAGTCACTTCTGGAATAATATTGTACGTACCTACGAAGTACAATAGAAAATTGACATTCGATTCTTATTTTGCTTCTAAATTTTAGTTCTTCCAACAAAATTACAGAAAAAGCTTGCCAATTTTGTATGTGCAAATTTTCTGCAGTGAAAATGACATTAAAAAAAAGTGTATTCATATACGTAAAGTTAGGTGAGAAATGTATTATTTAATTGATAGAGAAAAATGGGAAGAAAATATCAGGAATTTTCAAGTTTCAAGCAGCTTTACAATAACTCGTCGAAATTTTTTGCTTGGTACACATTTTTTAAAAAATCATTAATGTTCTAAAAATAACAATTTGTACGGAGAATTAATTAGCTGCGCTGTCAACAAATCTGGAAAAAAGCGATGTGGATTTTTAACGGTCTTGCAGAACGAGATTTTTTAATGATTAATATTTTGATAGTTTCATTATTACCAGACGACAGAAAGTCAATATTCAGCTAATGTTTAATGCTGATTTGACATGTTCATATATGCCTTCCGGCACATTACCTTAATTTCAAAAGTAATAATATGAAAACCTTGTCGTTTCACGTATCTATTGGAAAGATTATGAAATGATTTTTGTAATAAAAAATAAATTATCTTAGTGATGATGTTATGAACTCCTTTCAATTCATCGTTAAAAATCACTGTAAAAAACGACTGAAATAGCAGGATTCTAGATGCGACGACGCTTATCAGAAAAATTACATGCTGTGGACGTGAATTTTCAATCTGTGATTTTCTTTAAATGGCTTTTATTTTACGAAAAAAATGAGTTATATCCTAGTTCAGGGTAATTACGTGATTTGTTGAAGTACATGCTTTTTTGTGATCTTTTCGGAATGGACTTTTTTCTAATTCTTTGTTATTGCGAAATTTTATAAATGCGAACTTGGGAAAAAGTGGGATTTTTGAAAAATAGTTAAATTTCTACGGAATTTTAATATGATGGAGTTGATTATTGTCGAATTTGGTTATAGGTTTTTAAACTACGATCTGGAGTTCGAAAAAAACAATTCAGTTGATTTAATGAATAAAATTAGAAGGATCTCCAGAAATTGTATAAAGCTACAGAAATGACTACTGCGTATTTTTCTTTTTTTCGGTTGATAACCTTTTTTGACGCGCCATTAAACATTATTTAATGATCGAAATCATATCTTGAATTCTCATAACTTTCTAGTGTTTGATTTTATGTGATTGATTTTATGTGATAATTCAGTCGCGGTTAAAGTGATAGATGATTTTATAGATTCTTTATCTGTGTAATAGAGCACCATCAGGAGCTTCTAATTACCTATTTATCGTATGATTCTGTGTATTCTTCTTCGTTGGTTAACATTTTTTCAAAATACTTAAAGATCGTCCATAAATTACGTAATTTCAAAATTAACATAATTTACTTTCTATTATCCAAATATTAAACAATGTTTTCGATATTATTTTAAAATTCAAATAATTCAACGTTTTCAAAAGTTGGAAAATTCGGATTTCTTCATATTTTTAAAATTAAGAAAAATGTTTGGAATTCAATATTTTTAAATTATACAATATTTCGACATTATCAAATTTCGAACAAATTTTCGATTTTTCCGAAAAATGTTGTCAATCTTAGTGATCGATGATTTTATAGATTTTTTATCTATCGTAATAAGGCACTATCGGGAGCTTCTAAGTACTTATCTATCGTATGATTCTGTATATTCGTCCCCATTGTTTAACATTTTTCGAAAATTGATATTAAATTACTTAAAGATCGTCCATAAATTACGTAATTTCAAAATTAACATAATTTACTTTCTATTATCCAAATATTAAACAATGTTTTCGATATTATTTTAAAATCCAAATACATAATTCTATGACGTTTTCAAAAGTTGAAAAATTCGTATTTCTTCATATTTTTCGAATAAAGAAGAATGTTTCGAATTCATACAATATTTCGAAATTATCAAATTTCAAACAAATTTTCGATTTTTTCGAAAATTTTTGTGAATCTTCAAGTTCACAAAGTTGTTCTTTGAATTCTAAAAATCTGTGTATACTTAGCATTTCTATTGAAAAATAAAATAAAAAGTTTTTAAAGTTTGATAATTTGCGTTTTTAGACAACGTTACCACTTAGCACTTGATAAGAGGGGGGAAGGGGGTCAAAAAAGGCCGAAAATTGCGTTACGTAGTTTACGGACGACCCCTCGAAATTTCAAAAATCAACCATCGAAAAAATTCTATCACTCAGTATTAAAAAAATGTAACCCTCTTCAACCGCTAACCTCTACGGAGTATAGAATAATTTGATTGTTCACTCGTAAGTGATTTTGGAAGAAACGCCGAAATAAATACGATCTCTTAATGGCAAAGTTCAAATTAAATCAGCCCTTGACCAAAAGGTCAAAATAATGCAAAATTGACCCCATTAATCGCCTAATTTCTCTAGCAATCGATAAAATCGACACAACAGGTATGAAACTTCAATTTTCCAGTTCCAAATTGATGAGAAAAACAATATAAACCGATCGGATCACGATTGTGAGTATCATGGGCGAGGTTTTTTGTGGGCCTCGGACGTTTTCAAACCTCTCCTTCAAGTGGTATTGTTCGGTTTCCAAAAGCCCACGAATTGCAAAACACCTCATCTTCAATGCACAATGATTCTGTTTTGCAAAAAACTCTGGGAAACGAAAATTTACCAACATAACCGTGCAACATACTATAATAACCAAACTTTAATAACTTGACCGTCGGCAAAGTAAACTATTGAAGTGCAGTGAACATTGGTTACTTGTCAGTACTAAGTACTTTTCTGGCCTAGGCTGAAAAAGTGAGTGAACCTTGGCACTGATCAACAGACTGGTTAGACATTAGTCGCGTGTTGTCATTGTTGGTTATCATTGTTGGCTTTATTCCACTTAATCTTTAACAGCCTACTTTGCACACGCTCTCTGAGCACGAAATGTTCCGCAAAAAAAATAGTGTGTACCTAGGCCTCCAAAATTAGGCATCGTTTTACAGGTAGAATGTTCGTAAACAAACATTCTGAAAAACGCCCGTGTTGCCGAGTTCAATCATGGTACGTACGTAATATATGCCTGGTACAATTTATGTGTATTTGCGTAGGAAAAAAGACCAGGCATATATGCACTTGACTGAACATACTTCATTAGGTACTATAGTTCCTCCGGCAACCGACGAAATATGTATGTACATGAAAACTCGATCTTTCACTTCACAATTCAACTCGAGACGTGCATAGTACTCTCTAAATTCCTTGGAGTTAACTTTCACTCCAAATACTGCCCCTTAAACCAAGATTGAAATTTCGTCTTGATAGATTGAAACTTCACTCCAAAACAGTCGATTACACTGTTCGACAAATTTTGAACTTTTTTTTTCATCTGGGAAAGTGATAGCATA
>JAPYZK010000936.1:0-21033 GCA_030522785.1 Platygaster equestris | reverse complement strand
GTATTAATTCATTCAGATATGACTATTGTACTTAAGAAACGATGTTGCAATCAACGATAACAAAATATGAGATGGAGACGTTCGATGTAGGGACACATACAGCATCATTGTCCATATAACGTTGCGCACACGAATCATACAGGCGCTCGATGGATTCCACGATTTGAATATCTCTTGATAATCTTACATAACAATTGCTCCCGTAATACATCCATCATTATTTTTGTCATATTACCTGGTTACTAACTAACAAAATCTCTTACATTTGATACCTCACGTCATCCAAAGTCTTTCGTTCTCTTGATGAAGCATTTGTTCCGAACATGAAAATTTTCAGATTATAGTATTTGATCAAAAAGATCAAGTGATTCATTAGAAAAGTATTTAAACGTTGCGAAAATAGTCATAATTTTTTTGACAAAAAGGTGCCATTCGTCATCAGCATAGTCTCCAGCAGGTTCAGCTTTGCGTTCAAATTCTCAGGACAACGGACGAGCGACATCGAGGCGAACAAAGTATTGACTAATTGTTTTCCGGCAATTATGGTTGAAAGAATGCTCTAGTATCAAGATAGATAGTTCTACACAGGGAATAGTTTACGGTGTCAACGAATTTCATAATAACTACTTATGATTTACCTTCGAAGGGAAAGGATATTTGCACGGTCCGACAAATGATAAATAAGTTAGTACCTTCATTTTAAAAGATATTTTTTATAACAGCCGCAATCCTTCAATGTCTGGAATGTCTCAATGCGCATGAGATTTGCGACCTATTTGTGTGGTCCTTCTTTTTCCATCAACTCATTACCATCGGAAATTCTATTTAATTGTTATACCACGTATAACGAATCTTTAATAATATATATTGATCGCATTTTGCATTTTCAGTGACAACGTGATTTATCATTAGTTACGATTCATTAATTTCACATTCATCAATATATCCACAATAACGCGAAACGCATTTATCACGTTGGCTGACTTTGAATAAGTCCACTCCGAGTCGTAGCCGCGATAAGGTTAACATTCAATTCAAATGTTATATATACTTCTGTTTCCAATAATTTCTTATTATTGCGAAAGTCGCAACTATCATTGTTCCGATATTTCTTCCTTCTTGCCGTCTAATTTTAGTAATTCGTCGAGTTAAATCTGTTTGCTCGAGAAGTTTTCTCCTCGAGTTCTCAGATAATTTGAAAATTCTGTAAAACCTGCCTTCGCGTATAAATTGTTTATCGAGTGTCTACGGTTAACATGCGATATCTATCCGAGCGAAATTTGCGTCAACTCAATGCTCACTGCACAATGCAGTCAATCAAAGGCCCGCTGCGCGAGAGTCCGGGGAGTTATTATGCGAACTTCATTTTTGAAATTCTTTTTGATACACGTACACGGTACGTAGCGTTCTGAATCATTAAACATATGTCACTCATTTCAGATATTCCGTTGAATCGTTACATACATGTCAATATTCATTTTCGGCTTATCTTTTACAGTCAATTCTTTTCTCGCTCAATTTTAATGACATGATCCTCCAGAATTTTCGACCAAAATTCATCAAATTTTTTCGCTTCTTGATTCTTTAATTTCTGACTTTTTCAGTTCTCATTATCTCAAATATCCATCATTCGAGATTCTCCTATTTTTTGGAATTTCACATTCCAGTTCGAAGAATTAGATTTTTCTTAATTCCCGATTCCCATCCACTAATGAAAATGTCACATGTCACACAGAGTTCACAGTTTTAAGTGAATGATGGCAGGTTTCTAAAACAGCTATCACTTTCAATTGTTAGATATCGTACGGCACACTATCGGAACACTTTCCATTATTACCAATTTCCCGCGATATACAGAAAATAAACGAATTGTCTGTCTGATGCAAGGATGCAATCATTTTACAATAATTTGGTACAGAAATACATTAAAATTCTTCGATTTCTCAGAAATACGCGTAGTATACATGAAGTTGTTGAGTTTCCGATTTCTCAACTATTCGTTACTCACGGAGATGACATTCGTCTTTCAAAACTTATTGGCCTTTGTCCGATAACGATACGATCGATATTCGGGACGTAGCAGCCCTTAGACCAACGATTTCTTAGTCCAGCAGTGGCCACTATACGGTAATCTTAGGCAGAATGTTATGAAACCGCTATTACTTCATATTTATAGTCATTTCGCGGCATGTGACGTCTAGTAAACCCTTATTATTAGGTTGACTATGACTCACGAAGAATTTTATAATATTTCCAATTTTTAGAAATTTTCTTGAACTTCACTTTCTCAAATGTTCGAATTTCTTTCCTACATTTTTGACGAAAGAAAATCGTATGCATAAGAATTCATTGATTTCATAAAACTTGTGATCTTATTTTTCGAAACACAAATTCATCGAATATATTCAAATTTTTCAATCAATAATTCCCTTGTTTCTCAGGACTCTATGGTTATGATCCAATGGGAGTACTACAGACATTGGCGCCCAGCGGGCCTTCGTTCAACAAATTCTCAGTCCATTAGTAGTCGCTATACGCAATCTCAGAGAGGAGTACGTCACATCGTCATTTAAGTATTATACGGATATTAAACTGCACGTCACGTCGAGTGCACCTCAATTTTTAGATAGATTTCTATCCTCCACGACTCATCGACTTTGTCGAAATTTTTAGATTCGGTGTATATTCTGATAACGAAACTTCGCGTCTTCATTTTTTTCAATCGAATATTATAATTAATATCGATCATTTAACTTTCCAGCATATCGGATGAAATTTTTTCGACATTTTTCATGAAAGTTCCCGGACTCATTTTTTATTTATTATGATATAATATTTAAATCAATTAGAATTATATAATTCACAAGAATTTGAAATTGAATATTCGGAAATACCCAATTTTAGACACTTCCATATTGAATGAATTATGAAAAGTTTTCAATACAGGTTTTCAATGCTATTTTGCTCGTTTCTCGTTGCCGTATGTCAAGCGAATCTTAATCGTTCGATTGATTTTACTTTTAATTTTAACGTATTCTCAAATTTTTTAAAATATCCCGCGAATCCAATGATTTTCCGTTTTTGAATCAAATATTCCCTTACTTCAATATTGATAAACACAGGATCTATCAGAGAGTGATATACCGATTTTACTAAATTTTGTATTATTATTCGAAATGTTTTATTTATCCGATTATCTAACATTTTTCATCACACAAGTATATCTCTCGTCTACCGGAACTCGATGATTAACGTTCAATGACGATACGATTGATATTCGAGACGTAGCGGCCATTAGTCCACGTGACCTTTAGTCCAGCAGTGGCCGCTATACGGTAATCTTAGGGAGAAGTTTATAAAATTATTATTTCCGGATATTTATGCATATTTGACGTCGCGATATATCGGGTGCACACCGATTATTCGTTGAGGGAGGATTTTGAGAAATTTTTGTAGTTTTTCAGATTTTTTCGAACTCTCGTTCATTGAAGTATACAATATTCTTTATCATTGTCAATTATATGGTATTACGATGAGATGGAATTTTTCGCTTTTCATGAGTTGCATCTACATTACCAAAAGTGAAAGAATTTCCGATTTGTTCGCAAATTTCTACTTATATCAAGTGTTTGGCAATATTTCCCTCGCATTCATCGCGATAGCATATTTCAAAACATGTGAGATATCAACTCATCTATATTATGGATCGAATGGATTCAAACATTCGATCCATGGACTTTGAAATACTTGTTCTCACATTTTTCATATCTTGTCTATTCATCATCAAGATTTTTCGACTTCTCAGGATTTGGGGTTAAATCCTGAGATTTCGCACCTTAGATTTCTCATTACCATATTCAATCGGTTATAATCTAAGGATCCACTAATTTATTGACGATCGATCATATTGCATTTGATATCTGAGATTTGTAATCTATTGAATTTTTGAACATTTCTCAACTCACAAGGATATCATTTGTCAATAGAAACTATTCATATTCGATGACGATGACGATGACGATACTATTCATATTCGATGAATATTGGCCCTCAGTACAACTTAATCTCAGTTCATCAGTGGCTGCTATACGGTTACCTTGGGAAGGAGTTCATAGAATGAGCATTACTTCGATTTATGCATATTTGCCAGCACAATCCGTTAGAAGCACTCCATCTTACTAATTCACTGCTATTTTCTCGTAATTCACACATTTTCCCAGAAACTTTTAGATACTTTTGGTGTTTTTGATCTAAAATTTCAACGCCTTTTCTCGTTATTAATTCCCTGTTACATTTAAATAGTCGAATCCTCAAAAATTGCTGATAGAATGCTATATGATTTTTAGTTTCAGGTTTTTACGGATGATTGTCTATTCGACATGATCGAATATGCTATTTAAATTATAATTCACGCAATCTTCAAATTTGATATCAATTCCTTAATTATTTTCTATTTTACGATCATGAAATCCTTGTTCTTTTAGTCTACTTCAATGCAGGATATATATATATGATGATAAATATTTTCACTATATATGCTCTTTCATCATGATGTATCAATCAATGTGAATATGTTAAAATATCACAATTGCAAACTCAATGCATAAGGATTGTAAAGTTTTCGATTTGTCGAATGTTTTCGTACCATTGAGATGTTGATAGTTTGAATTTCTCGATTTTACATTATTCTCTATTTTTTATGATCTCATATTCCAAACGATCGAGATTTTTTGATTTTTCAGAACCTTCAATTTGACATTTCGTAATTTCGTATTCCACTTTTTTCCAATTTTTGAGTTTATTATGGCAGGTATTCGCGACCGCTATAATCCGCAATATTCAAATATTATACGGCCCGATATGTTGAGCAAACCGCAATGATTCGATCGACTTATATAATGGTCGGAATTAATATGATTTCTTATGTCTTGCAAAAAACTAAGAATTTTTGAATTGTATATCACAAAATAACTTTTACTCTGTTGACTATGATTGAGTAAACTAATTAATTGAAATTCATCGATTCTTTGGAAATTTAGATGGTATATGTTGATTTTGTCGAATTTCCGATTTTCTCACTTTTTGTCACATACGAAGATGACATCCGTCTCCCATAACTCATAAGCCTTTGTCCGATAACGAAACGGTCAATATTTGGGACGTAGCAGTCCTTAATCCAACGGATCCTTAGTCCAGCAGTGGCCGCCATACGGTAATCTTAGGCAGAAGTTTCAAAAATCGTAATTTTCTGCTGTAAATAAATGTTAACTGCCACGAAACGTCTAGAGCAACTCAATTCTTCGATCAAATATTATTTCCGTAAATTATTCGATTTTTTAGAAAATTTTCAGAATTTTCAAAATTCTTCCAAATATTCATAAATTTCAAATATTCATCATGTAACATGCTTTTCCTACATGTTTAATGACTTCATATACTAGTGAAGTAAGGTTCGACATTCTTACTGAATTAAAAATCAATTTTCAGGATTCCTCATACATTTGGTTGCCAAAGTCATCCTCTCAATTAACCATGATTCAACACTCCTACAAACGAGATTAATGTATTCTTGCGAATTCAGAGACAGGACAATAATTATCTTCTATTTTTCAAATGTCCGACATTCTTCTGCTTACCAAAATGTCACTCGTACATCAGCCTCCAAAGTTCTTCCATTGATATCGAGACGACCAATAGCCATGACGTAGCAGCTTCGAGTCCACCAAATTCTCGGTCTCAAAGTAGCCGCTACACGGTAATCTTAGGGAGAGGATTAGAAAATGACAATATTTTATGTTTTTTCACTCACGTGCATTATTTATATTCTTAATTTATCGACTTCTATTATCTATTATTTTTCATGATCTCATATCGATCAATTGATCGAGATTTTTCATTTTCTCAGAACTTGAAATTTGATATTCCGAGATTTTGTGTTGCACGATTTTCCATTTCCAAGTTCATCATGGCATGTTTTTGCAACAGCTATCATTTGGAATTGTAGAATATTATACGGCCCGATATGTTAAGCTAACTGCAATTATTAGATCGACTTATATGATGTCAAAATCTCATATAAAATCCAATTCCTTGCAAAATACTGAGAATTTCTAAATTGTCTATCTCAAAATAACTACTCCCTGTCAAAATAATTAAGTAAACCAAGTAATTTGAATCTCTCGATTCTTCAGAAATTTGCATGCTATAGATGAATTTTTCCAATTTTTAATTTTCCAACTTGTTGTCATTTACGGGGATGACCTTCGTCTTCCAGGACTCATTAGTCTTTGTCTTATTACGATACAATCGATATTCAGGACGTACGAGCCCTTAGTCCAACAAATCCTTGGTCCAGCAGTGGCCGCTAGACGGTAATCTTAGGCACAAGGTTATAAATTCATTATTTTTGGATATTCATGCAAATATAACGTCACGATATATCAAGTGCAAACTTATTATCCGTTAATCAACTATTTTAAGAAAATTTGAAAATTTTGACATGACTTGGTTTTCGAAAATGGAATTTTCAGATTCCTATAAACTGCCTCTAAATTACTAATAATGATGGAATTTTCAATAATTCTGCAAGTTTTTACTTATATGAAGTGTTCGGCGATATTTCCCTTACATACATATCATTAATAACGAATTATTTACCGTCTTTAGTATACTCTCTGGATATCTAAAGAATTTTCCAAATTATCGGATTCTAATATTATATTTATCTTCGTCCATTCTACGTTATCTGATATTCTAATGAATTTAGACCATATGATCGTCCAGAATCCTAAATTGAATCTTTGAATTGATTTGATTGTGTGATTTTCAAAGATTTTTTTCGTCTACCATGACCTGATTGTCAATGAAATTGAGATTATTCGAGTCGTTGGAATTCAAAATCTCATCCGTCACATTTCTGTATCATTCTCTTTCAAAATCCTGGTTTTTCCTGTTTCCATGGTCTAATATCTCAATGTATGTACATAATGACATTTTTCAGTGTTATAAATAAATCAATCATACTTCTTGGAATGACGATACTAAAAATATTGTTTTCACATTGTGTATGTGAAAAAATTCGACATATGTATGTTTGAATCATTTCATTTTCTATAAACCTTAACTAATTTTTCCGATGTTCCTTATGTTTTAATGCTCGGACAGTCATATCTCTATTTTCCATGATCCTATACTGAAATTCATAGACATTCTTTGGTATTGCAGAATTCCGTTTCCAATGTTGAATTATAATTAATTTCCTATTTTTAAAACTCAAATTTCTATTTTTTATCATAAAATATTGCAATACATTAAAAACTCCCTATTTTTGACTATTCCGCGTTGAATCGTCAGAAATTTGAAATTTTTTTATATAACGATTTTTGTCAATTAGAAAAATGTCACCCGTCTTACGTAACACAATGGTTCTTGTCTGACAACGATACGACTTATATTCAAGGCGTAGCAGCCTTTAGTCCACAAGATCCTTAGTCCAGCAGTGGCCGCTGTACGGTAATCTTAGGCAAAAGGTTACAAAATCGCTATAACTCGCTATTCATCGACTTTCGACGGCGAGTGTCGTCAAGTGAACCCTAATTCTACGTTTTGCTCTGCTTTTAGGAGAATTTCTTCGGATTTTGAATTTTTTTCAATTTTTTCGCAATCAACTTTTTCTGATTTTTAAGTCATTTTTTCACATTTTTCACGATGAATTAGTCGTGTAAATGAGAATTCTTTCATTCCCCACAACTCCCGAACGAATTTTTGAGAATTCGAATTTCTCTTTATTTTCAAATATTTTCCACTATTTTCAGTGTCTTTTGCTTCTTAAAACATTATGATTATAATTCAATAAAGGTACTACCGACATTGGCGCCTAGCGGCACTTCGCTTGACGAATTTTCAGTGCAGTACTCGTCGCTATACGGTCATTTTGTAGGGGAAGATATGATATCGTCATTCTGAGGGTTATATAGATATCATACGCCAAGTAACTTGGAGTACGCACAAATACTTCGGTCGATAACTATTATTACACAAATAATTCATACTGCTCAAATTTCTGTAATCTTCATTTATTTTGATACCAGAACTATGTATCTTCATTATTTCAGGCCAAATGTTCCAATTGATTTCGATTATCTAATTTTCACATCATTTGGCATTAAATTTTTCCGAAAGTTTATATTCACCATCTTGCAAATTTTGCTCATTCGATATGGTCTCATATTCCAATCGATTGGAATTTCTCATTTCTCCAGAATGTGGAATTTTATATCCGAGAATCCCGAAGTTACGACTCTATAATATTGTATGCATGATGAGAAGTTTTTGAAACAGGTCCTTTATGCCCGTCTGCATATATCATGTCCCGGTATGTTGAGCGAAACCGGAAACTTTGATCAATACCCATGTCTCGAATGTTAATGTCTCCTCCCATTTCTTCGAATTTCCAAATTATCTTGCCCCTCGGATTTCATATTACCTCATTTAATCGTTGATCATGAAAGGATCCATTGAATTCCGATTTATCGATTCGCTATAATTTAGCATTCAATATCTGAGATTCAGAATGCATTTGATTTTCCAACATATCTTTACTAACAAGGCTTTTATTTGTATACTTAAACTCAACAATTCCGTCCGAAGACGATACGATTAATATTCGATAGGTATCGACCCTCAGTCCAACTAAATCTTAGTCTAGCAGTGGCTGCTATACGGTAACCTCAGGGAGAAGCTTATGAGATTGGCATCACTACATCTTTATGGATATTTGCCGGCACGTTCCATCAGGAGCTCTTCATTTTAGTAATTGATCATTATTTTTCCGTAATTAGTAAGTTTTCAGAATTTTTTTCACAATTTCGATCCTTTTATTTTTAATTATGTCGCCCTTTTTCGTTATGAATTTTCTGGTTAATCCAGATCATTACCCTTTACACACTTTCTGACCACATGCTATATAATTTCCAACCCCTTGTTTTTCGCGACATTGTTGTTTCTTCATGATTCGATATTCCGATGTATTTATGATGCCCGTAATCTTAGAGTTCCTTATAAAATTCTAAAGAATTACTCATTTTACGATTGTAAAATCCGTGTTGTTTTTTCATCATTTCAGGATATTAATATGATAATTCGATATACAATTGATGTACCATCCTACGATATATAATGATATACCAATAGATGAAAATATATTGATCCACTGGAGTCCAAATTTCATTTCTGAGTAGGCTCAATTTTTTGTATTAACGAACTTTGTCACTTTCTTACATATACAATATTCTCGATTTTTTCATTCCCAATTTTTTTCATTCTTTATAATCTCATATTCCTATCGATCGAGATATTGCCGATTTCTTAGAACTTTGAATAATTTGATGTATCAAGTTTCCGTATTTAGCAATTTTTCAATCTTTCAATCTCAAGTTCATCATGGCGATCATCATTCGATCGATTTCTGTAATTAAAAAATTTTTTATAATTCACGATATTATGCAAAATACTGAAAATTCAGGATTGTTCACCTTAAACTAACTTCCATCCGTTGCTCAATATCGTACATATCAATTAATCGAAATTCGACGATTTTTCGAAAATTTGCATTTTATTTTTATGATATTCGCGAATTTTTAACTCTTGAAATTTTTGTTACTGAAGGAGACGACATTTGTCTTCCAAAACTTATTTGTCTTTGTTCGATGACGATACAATCGATATTTGGGGCGTAGCAGCCCTTAGTCCAACGAATCCTTAGTCCAGCAGTGGCCGCTGTACGGTAATCTTAGGCGGAACGTTATAAAAATGCTCGAACTTCATGTACGTCGACTTCTGACGGCTCGCGTTGTCGAGTAAACTGTAATTATTCGTTTTACTATGGTTTTTGGAGGATTTTTTTTAATTCACAATTTCCTTGAATTTCATCGAAATTGGCTTTGTTCGATTTTAACCAAATTTTTCCAATCCTTCGTGATTTCTGATATTGTAATTCTGTATTTATATTATGTGTTATCCAATATTTTTAGGTAATCACGATTATTTAACTAATAAGAATGCCGTTCGTAATTATCCCAACATTTCCTACTCAAGTCTCCAGATTTTATTCCAATTATTTTATCATCATTCATTCATCATGAACTCATATTCAAATCGTTTGGAAATCTTATATTTTTCAGAATTTTATATAAAATATTATTAATTTCTGAATTTCCGACTATGCAATATCAAATGCATGATAAGAAGTTCTCGGAATTGATCTAACATGATCCCTTACATGTTTCACCTTTCGGTATGTATTGTATCAATTTTCATTCCTCAGACGTTTATGTAACCTTTTATTTTCACAAATTTCCGGAGGTTTTCGCTTCCTGAATTTTGTATCACTCGTATCAGTCATTAATTATCGAAAGGTACATTTGATAGTGGTTTCTGAGAAGAATCAGAATATTGATTTTAGCATCTAAATTCATTAATTTCTCTGATTTTTTCACATTTTTAAACTCACAGGAATGTCATTCGTCTACCGAAACTCAATAAGCTTTGTCCGATTACAATGCAATTGATATTCGATACTCAATGACTCCCAGTCCAACGACATCTTTGTTCAGCAGTGGCTGGTATACGATAATCTCAGAAAGAAGTTTATAAAATTTGCATGACTTTCATATTAATAAATATTTGCCGGCACGTTTATCGAGGAGCGCTTCATTTTTGTGAATAATTATCATTTCATCGTAATTAACATAAAACCTTATAATTTTCTTTCATTTATGATGTTTTATTTCTAGATTTTGTCCTTTTTTTTGTATTCGATTTCCTTAAAAATCTTGATTTATTTAGTATTCAAACTTTTTCATGATGTCTTATATAATTTCCATTTTACTAATTTTCGCGATATTGCCTGTTCTTCGTAAAATCATATTCCAGTCAAATTAGAACTCCCGTAACTTGAGAATTCTGTATGAATATATGAGAAATCCTACTATGTCTATCGTAAAGTCCATGTTTTCCTATTTTCCAGAATTTCAGAATCTAATTACGATGGAGGAATATATTTACAATAGATCAACCTTTCTTATGATATATTGATAAAAAGATATCTCTTTTTTCATCAAAATTTCAAGTTAGATGTCTGAAAATTGTGAATTCTCTGTTTGTTCAAATTTTTTCACTCAACTGATCGTCCAATATTCTAAATTTCCCGATTTGCATTCCTTTTTTTCTCATAATCTCATATCCTGATACATCAAAATATTTTCATTTCTCAGAATTTCGAATATGATTTATAATAATAAAGTTTAACACGATTTTCTAATTTCTAGTTCTTCATGGCAGGTTTTTGGATCAGCTGTAACATACGGCCAACTATGTTAAGCCAACAGCCATGATTCGATCGATCTTTAGAATTAGGCAATTTTCATGATTCTCGATTTGTTACAGAATGCTGAAAATCTTACAATTGTATATTCCAGATTAACTACTCTCTGTTTATTATTGTTAAATACACCAATCAATCAAAATTTGTATGCTATATATGAATTTTTTGAATTTCCGATTTTTCAACTTTTTGTCACTCATGCATATGAAATTTGTCCTCCAGAACTCATTGGTCTTTGTCTCAGAACGATACGATCAAAATTCAGGACGTAGCAGCCCTTAGTCCAACGAATCCTTAGTCCAGCAGTGGCCGCTATATGGTAATCTTAGGCAGAAGATCATGAAATCGCTATGAATCGCTATTGATCGCCTTTTGACGGCAAGTGTCTCATTCTACGTTTCGCTATGCTTTTTGGGGAATTTATTCAAATTTTTGATTCTTTCAATTTTTTCGAAATTAACTTCTTTCGATTTTAAAGTTTTTTTTCTACATTTTTTACGATAAATAAGTCCTGTATATAAGATTTCTTTCATTTCTTACAACTTCCGATCGAATTCTTTGGAATTCAAATTTCTCTCCATTTACAAATATTTTTCACTATTTTCAGTGTCTTTTGTTTCTTGAAACATGATGATTATGATTCAATAAAGGTACTACCGACATTGGCGCCTAGCGGCACTTCGCTCAACAAATTCTTAGTGCAATACTCGTCGCTATACGGTCATTTTGTAGGTGAAGATATGATATCGTCATTCCGAGGGTTATATGGATATCATACGCCGAGTAACTTCGAGTTCGCACAAATACTTTGGTCGAAAACTATTTTCCCACAAATAATTTATACTGCTCAAATGTCTAAAATCTTCATTTATTTTGATATCAGAACTATAAATCTTTATTATTTTGGGCCAAACGTTCCGGTTGATTTCGATCATTCAATTTTCACTGCATTCTGCATTGAATTTTTCCGAAAGATTATTATTAAATTCTAAAAAATTACTTATCCTACAATTATCAAATCCATGTTGTTTTTTTTATCATTTCAGGATATTTATATGATGAGTCGATATACATATATCATCCCACATTATGATATACCAATGGATGGCAATATATTGATCTACTGGAATTCCAAATTTTATTTTTAAGTAGGCTCAATTTTTGGTAATTACGAACTTTGTCACTTTTCTACATTTTCAATATTATCCATTTTTTCATTCCCAATTTTTTTCATTCTTCATAATCTCATATCCCTGTCGATCGAGATTTCGCCGATTCCTCAGAACTTAAAATTTGATATATCAAGATTCCGTATTTCACAATTTTTCAATCTTAAGTTCATCGTGGCGATCATTATTCGATCGATTTCTGTAATTTGAAAATTTTCCATAATTTTTAATATTATGCAAAATACTGAAAATTCAGAATTGTTCACCTTAAACTAACTCCTATCTGTTTCTTAATATCGTATATATTAATTAATCGAAATTCGACGATTTATAAAAAAATTGCATGCTTTTTATATGATGTTTACGAATTTTCGACTCTCGAAGTTTTTGTTACTGTAGGAGATGACATTCGTCTCCCAAAACTTATTTGTGTTTGTCCGATGACGATACGATTTATATTTGGGGCCCTGAGTCCAACGAATCCTTAGTCTAGCAGTGGCCGCTATACGGTAATCTTAGGCGGAATGTTACGAAATCGCTATAACTCGCTTGTTATTGACATTTTACGAAATGTGTGGCCGAAAAAGCTCCGATTATCCATCCCACTATGATTTCGGACAATTTTTTCCATATTTTCATCTTTTCTAAATTTTATCGACATTGACTTTGTTCGATTTTTGATATTTTCCTCCACATTTTCGACGATACATTATTGTATGAATGTAAATTTCTAGCACGTTACGGCAAGTGCATTCTAATTCGTCAGTAGGTTACTTCTTTTTTACAATTTATCGATTTTAACCGAATCTTTTAATTTTTCGAATGTTGTTATGTCGTTATTTTGTGATTTCATATTCTGTATTAATATTCCACTTTAATATCGATTATCCAACTACCCAACATGCCGGATGTTCTCTTTTCAACATTTACTATCCAAGTTTCCGTATTTCCATTCATCTATGATGATATCATGTACCAAAAGATCAGAATTCTCTCATTTTCTAAAATGTAAAACGTATTATACGAGAATCTCGTATTTCCGACACTTTAATATCAATTGCACGATACGAAATTCTCAAAGCAGGTTTGACATAATTTTTCGCATATTTCACGTCCCGGCATGTCAAGCGAACCCCCTTTCTCCGATTATTACCTTTTTTTTTTTATTAATTTTTTATTTCTTCTAAATTCCAAAGATTATCTTTCCTTCGAGATCATATCACGACAACCCGTTATTTATCGTCAAGGGTTCTATTAAATTGTGATTTTCCGATTTTTTAACATTTTCACATTTATATCTGAGAATTAAAAATAATTTAATTTTCATTTTTCAATGCACAAAAATGTCATTTGTCCTTCAAAACTCAATGGTTCCTCTCCGATGTCGATACGATCGATATCGAGGACATAGCGGCCCTTAGTCCAACGAATCCTTAGTCCAGCAGTCGCTATACCCTAATCTTAGGCAGAAGTATGTAAAATCGCCATCACTCGCAATCTATCGACATTTTACCGCATGTGACGTCAAGTGAACCCTGAAAACACGTTTTGCTATGATTTCCAGAAAATAACTCTAAATTTTTGATTTCTGAAATTTTTTCAGAATTCACTTTCTCTGATTTTTGAATCAATTTTTTACATTTTCTACAATGAAATAGTTGTGTCAATACAATTTTTTTGATTTCTCGGAACTTACGTTCAAATTATTTGACATCTGTATTTATATTAGAACTTGACGGTCGTTGTCTCATGACTATACGACTTATAATCGCGCTCTGGCGGCCTTTAGTCCAACAGATACTTATTCTAAAAGTGGCCGCGATACGGTTTTCTTACACAGAAGTTAAAAAAAAAACACAGAACTTTCAATCCATGAATATTCGACGACACGTTACTTCGAGTGAACCCCAATCATTTGTTTCACCACGATTTTGAAAAGATTCACTCGAATTTCCGATTTTCTACATTTTATGTGTTTTCAATTTTAAATTTTGTCTTACTTTCTCGTTATCATTTCCCTGTTGAATCGAAATCGTTGAATTTATCAGAATTCCCCATAGAATGCTATATGATTTTCAGTTTCGAGTTTTTTTGGATAATTGCTCATTCGACATGATAGAATAAGACAATGAAATTATAATATGCGCAATTTTCAAATTTTATATTGATTTCTCAAAAATTTCGTATTTCACGATCATGAAGCACTTGTTTTTTGAGTCTTCATCAATTCAGGGTGGATACATGATGATGAATATCTTTATCATATATGATCTTTTATCACGATGTATTATTGAATGGTAAAATGTTGGAATTCCACAATTTCAAATTCAATACATATGGATTGTGAATTTTCCGATTTTTGATATATTTTTTCACTAAACTAAGTGATTAATAGATCGAATTTCTCAATTTCAATAATCTCCTATCTTCCGTGATCTCATATCCGAAAGATCGAGATTTTTCGATTTCTCAGAACTCTTAATTCCATGTTCTCAAATTTCGTATTTTCTTTTTCCCAATTTCAAGTTTATTGTGGCAGGTTTTCGCAACAGCTATTATCTGCAATCGTCAAATATTATTTGACTCGATTTGTTGAGCGAACCGCAATGATTCGATCGACTCATGGGACTCATGGGACTATAATGGGAGAAATTCCTCATTTTTCGCATAATACTGACAATTTCGAAAATATATATGTGGGAATCCAATACTTTGATTTGAGGAAAACACGGATTTTCTTTTAAACGAGAACAACAACTATTTATTAAATACAAAAGTAACTGATTTATACTTGGATGACAACACCTCTTTCTCGAAAATTCTCTCTTGCTTGTCCGCGCACGTCGTTCCTCGCTCTTCGTCTCTTCTGTCCTCCTTTTTCTCCTCTCGCCGTCCCGTGGCATCTTCTATTCATTTGACGCGAGAGTCAAATTTTCATCCTCCCACATTCAGCCAGTCTGCGTTTCATCTGCCTCGGATGAGGAATATCCGTCACCCCCCGGTTTCATGTATTCGGCAAATGTCGTCGTCTTTTTCGGTCCTTCGTCTTCCCCTACTTTCTGGACGTCGTATGTATTGCCTGGTTTGACCTTGGTGATGGAATAAGGCCCATGAAATTTTTTCTACAACTTCAGGCCAAGTCCAAATTAGGTCCTTTTCACGGCCACCAATTCCCAAAATTCGTACTCACGTGCTGGACGTCGTCGCCGGTCGAAATTCTTCTGGTTCTCCTTCTGGACCTTGGGAATTTGCATCTTTGCTGCTTCTCGAATTTCGTCACGTCTCTCTCGGAATTCTTCTGTCACTTCTTGGTCAATCATCTCGGCGATTTTCAGGTCCCTCTCGCTCCTCATTTTCACTCCCGTCAGCAACTCGAAAGGTGTACGGCCAATGCTTCGATGATAGGTTGAATTCATCGCTCTCTGGACTACGGAAACGTGTTTGTACCATTTCGTCGGATTTTTAATGGCAAGTTTGGCCAGAATGTTCGCAATCGTCGTGTTGATTCTTTCCACCTATCCATTTGCTCTTGGCAACCTCGTCGTAACTCTTGAATGTATAATTCCGTTCGCCAGGCAGTATTCGTTGAATTCTCCGGACGTGAATGCCGAGCCACGATCCGATACAATTCGCTCGGGACTCCCGAAGGTCATTTTCTGCAGCTCCAATTTCTCGACGACCTCCCTCGTTGCTGTCGTTTTCGTCGGGTACAGCCATACAAACTTCGTGAAGCTATCGATGACAGAAAAAATGTGATGATACCCCTTGTGGGTAGATTTCAGCGGTCCAATGTGGTCAACGTGGTAAGTCCGGAGCGGCGTACTCTCCTTGAATAATGGACTGAGAAGTCCCTCTTGTTTCTCGGCTTTTCTGTTGATCAAAATGCATTTGACGCAATTAGCAATTACTTTTTTAATTTTCTTTTTCATATCAGGTATGTAAAAATCTTGTTCCAAATCCTCCTCAGTTCGAAGAATCGCATAGTGTCCTTTTTCGTGCGCATTTTGGATTATCTCGTTTTGTATCATCCTGAAGATCACCAACAATTCTTTACCCTCTTGAAACTTGGAGAGTAGACCACCGCGCAGAATGTAGTCTTTGTAACCGGGCTGCGTTGACAGCACTTCCTTGATGGCGCTGATTCCCTCGTCGTCGCTCTGCGCTTCCTTTATCCGTGCACTGGTTCCCTCAGAAATTGCGTACAAGACGCCGGGATGTCGATTGAGAGCATCTACATGGGCAAGTCTTTTCCTAGGTCGATGTTCAATGGTGAAATCAAACTCTGCGAACACCATGTTCCATCTGGCAATCCTGGGCACCGAGTCTTCTTTGTCCAGCGTCTTCTGGAATGCTTGGAAATCTGTAACAATCTTGAATTTCAATCACAATATATACACCCTGAACTTTTTCAAAGCAATTACAACGGCGAGGACCTCCAATTCATAGCTGCTATATTTTTCCTCCTGAGGTGTCGTTTTCTTGCTCATATAGTGAACTGGGTGTAATTTTCTATCCTCCGGCGTCTTCTGCTAAAGAACTTCTCCATATTAATATTTGCTGGCATCCGTGTGAAGCTCAGTTTCAAGATTGGGATTGTACAGCTTGAGCACCGGCTCTGAGGACAATGCCGACTTGAGCGCAAAAAATGCGGCTCTCTCCTCCTCGTCAAACCGGAACTCCTTTCCTTTTTTCAGCATATCACTGAGCGGCTTCCCAATTTTTGCATAGCCTGGGATGAACTTCCTGAAGTATCCGGTTAACCCCAAGAAACTCTAAAGCTCTTTGACTGTCTTGGGCTCAGGATAATGTTGGACAGCAGCTGTCTTCTCAGGGAATGGGGATATCTCTCCACCCTTTACGACGTGGCCCAGAAATTCCACCCGTCTCTGCATAAAATGGCATTTTTTGAAGTTGAATCGAATACCGTGTTCTTCGGCGCATCTCATAACTCGCTTGAGCCGGTCTAATGCTTCTTCTTCGTCTCGTCCTGGTATTATTAAATCATCGACGTAGATGAACACGACGCCTTCTCGGGTCGATTCCCAAAATATGTAATTTATGTCACGTTGAAAAACGGCAGACGAATTGCAGAATCCAAATGGGACGTATCGGAATTGGAATTGGCCATTGTGGGTAACGAAAGATGTGTATTTCCGGCTTTGTCGATTTATCCCTACCTGGAGAAATCCATTTTTCAGGTCCAAGTTACTATAAACCCTGGCATCCTGAAGTTTGTCCAAAACGTCCTAGATCAAAGGCATGGGGTATCTATCAATGACAGCAATTTTGTTGAGACGCTTGTAATCGATGCACACTCGGTGCGAGCCATCTTTCTTCTCCCTCACCACCACAGTGGAAGAGTACTCTGAAGCGCTGGGTTCTATGATCTCGTCTCGTAACCAATCATCAATTTGCAAATCGACAATTTCTCTTTCTTCCGGTGGCAAACGTCGCGGCCGACAGCTCACTGGGTTTTCTTCCGTCAGAGTGATATTCATTTCAACGTCGACTCTCTTTTTCTTCTCCGGATTGTACTTTGTCACCAGCTTCTTAACTTCTTGTCGTTGTGCCGTAGATACCGTATTACCTATGTTCAGCTCCGTTCCTTGGTCCAATCCCACGTGCATTGCGAAGAATTCCTGGCTGCGCTGGGTGATATTTATCTTCTCTTTCGTGAAGGACAATTCCGCTTGGTCGAGTAGCTCGTTGCCGATTATTATTGAAATTTTCATCTTGTCCTGAGAAAGAACATAGATATTAGCGGACGAAACTTCATCGTCTATCTCAATTTCAGCCGGAAAATATCCTTGAGGAATGACATAATTCCTTCCAAAACCTGTCAACACCATATCGGTACTTTTCAAAATTGGTTTCTTGATTTCTACGTAAAAATCTTCTCTCGTCAGGATCAGCTGACAACCAGTATCGATCATCGCGTCAACTTTTTTGCCTCCAATGACAATGCTTTCAGTCTTATAACTTGGCGCGGCAGCATTCACGTTGGATTTCGGTGAAGGTTTGGTTGTTTTCACGGTGCATGTAGTTGAAATATGTCCAAACTCGTTGCAATTGGAGCATTTTGGTCCTTTGTGTTTCGACGTGCAATCCGCCGACTTGTGGCCGTCGTTGCTGCCGCATTTGTAGCATCTTCCGACTCCTTTCGGTGTCATTTTCTTTTTTCGAGTCTGGTTTGCATCTTGTTTATCATGCTTAATATTTTCTTCATTTCTAAACGTCCTTGGTGTGTTTTTCTCGAATGCTTTTTCGTAACTTCGTAACTTCTCTTTAAATTCCTTGAGATTTTTAGCTCCATAAAGGATCAGCTTACTTCCCGAATCATCTTCAAGGCCATCAATCACGTATTGTTGTAGAGACTCGTCGTCAATGTCGCCACGGCCAGCTATTTCTTTCATGATGAAGAAATATTCTTGTAGTGACTCTTCTTTTTTCTTGCGTCTTCGGAAAAGCATCTTATGGATTTCAGCGTTGCTCGTCTTCATATCGAATTCTTCTTCGAAAACTTTAGGAAGTTTTTTCCACGTCGTAATATTTTTTTCATTCTGAACAAAAAGTCTTGCGATTCCCGAAAGAGACTTTTTTGCGTAGACAAACATTTGCAGGTCCGTCCATTCCATCATTACCGCCGTCTCCTCAAATTCTTTGATCCACTTACGAACTGGAAGTGCAGAACCGCCGTCAAAAGGTCGTACAGAACCCTCAATGTCGTGGAAGGTCATAGCAAATCTCGGGGTAAAACTACTGGTCGGGCGTGTACGAGTAGGTGGTCGGTCACCTTCTTCGTCGTCATCGCTGTCGTCCTCCATTCTACCCTTCGTATTCGCCTTTCGCTTCGGATGATTTTTCTTCTTAGGGATTTCGTTGTAACGGTGCTGCTTCTCGTCCTCGTCGTCGTCATCAGATGGTGTAAGGTCGCCCTTAATCTTGACTCTTCTACTTGCACCTCGCTTTGTACTAAAAAGATTCTTTTTTCCTAGGATTTTCTCTTCGTGGCGTCGTTCGTCGTCATCGTTGTAGTATCCTTCGGGGTCGTCCTCCGGGGAATCATCGCCGTTCAACTCGTCGTCGTCTTCCTCTGTTTTTTGGTCCTCTTTACAGGGGTTTGTGTCGATTTTTCGATGTGTTAACATCTATTGAAGATTCCAGGATTCGTAGTACCAACGTTTCCGGCGTACCTTCGTAATCTAAGCAAAGAATCCCGCAAATTACAATAAGATCGGTTAATGAACAATTTTTTGTGATGTATTTTATTTTGTTTTCATATTTTCCGTCTTCACGTGTGAGCTGAAATCCCGCGAATTCCCTCAATCGCATTCTGTTTTTTCTATCATTCGGCACATATTCAATAACCAACTTGCGAAACACCTTAATAGTTTTGAGTGAGGTAGTAGAGATGTTCTTATTTATTTTTTCGCAATTTCCAAGTGCTGACATTTTGAGGTGAGAATAATATTGTTTTTCGGAACGGTAAATTTTCAAAATTATGGCGTCGTCCGTCAAGTTTCACTTCCGAATATCTTTCTCAGATTCCAGTTTATTAGACTTTCATAAATCAACAAATACCTTTGCGAAAGTTTTTCCCAAATTCGTCTTACGTCTTTTTCTGCTGTTTCAAGTTTTTCGTCATCTTCGTATAGTCGTGGTCCGTCCTTGAGGGGGTCGTCGTATTACCGTCGTGTGTCGTCTTTGGGCAGTACCAGTTCCGTCGTCTTCGTTCCAGCGCTGCTCTCTTCGTCGGTTCCAACACGGTTTTTCCAACAGTGTCCTCTACTCAGCTTCGTGTTTTGTGCCTCGTCCTATTCCACGTCCTTTTTCCGTTTTTCCCGTTCCAACCTCAAACCTGTCTCCTCCAATTATTTCTCGGATATCCCGGTCGAGCCCCCAAAATCTGGGAATCCAATACTTTGATTTGAGGAAAACACGGATTTTCTTTTGAACGAGAACAACAATTTTTCATTGAATACAAAAGTTACCGATTTATATTTGGATGACAACACCTCTTTCTCGTAAATTCTCTCTTGCTTGTCCGCGCACGTCGTTCCTCGCTCTTCGTCTCTTCTGTCCGCCTTTTTTTTCTCTTGCCGTCCTGTGGCATCTTCTATTCATTAGGCGCGAGATTCGAATTTTCATCCTCCTACATATATCACAAAACCACTTCTCTTTCTTGACTTCGATCAAGTTAACCAATTATTCGAAATACTTCGATTTTTCAGTAATTTGCATGCTATATGCAAATTTTCCGAATTTTCGATTTTCTCACTTCTTGTCACTTACGGAGATGACATTTGTCTCCCAGAACTTACTGGTCTTTGTCTCATAACGATACGATGAATATTCGGGACGTAGCAGCCCTTAGTCCAACGTATCCTAAGTCCAGCAGTGGCCGCTATACGGTAATCTTAGGGAGAATGTTACGAAATCGCTATACCTCGATATTTATTGAACTTTCACGGCATGTGTGGT
>JAPYZK010000935.1:0-42856 GCA_030522785.1 Platygaster equestris | reverse complement strand
GCTAAGGTGATTTTCACTCGAAATTAATTCAATAAATTTAAAAAGTAAAATTTAATCAGAGAATTATAAAAATTTCCAAAATTCTCATAATTTTCATAAGTATTTTTGAAATCTCTGGAATTTTCAAAATCCTATAGACTTTGAAATTCATTAAAATAGTCGAAAATCTTAAAATATATTCAAAATATTCCAACTGAACAAAAGTTTTTAAAAATTTTAGAATTTCGTAAAATTTTGAAAATTTCAAGAATTCTGAAAACTGCCCTAATTCTCAAGATTTTCGAAACTTTATTGAAATTTCTGAAATTTTTTCAATTCTGAAAATTGTCAAAATACTGAAAACTTTCAAAATTCTCTAAATTGTTGAAAATCTTAAAATGTTACAAATTATCAAGTTTTTCGATCGCAAAAATGTCCAGATTTTTGTATGACTTCCCTCTCGAATTTTGAATTTCCGAAACGACTTTTTTGAAAAGAGATCGAACTGTTCTATTTTAACGTATACTTCAAAATTAAATTTTTTAAACTTGTCGTTTTCGGAATCTTCATCCTAAGAGGGGAGGGGTCGGCACTTTGGAAATTTGACCGGATTTCCGTACTTTTTCTCTATTGAATTCCGAATTTCGACACAAGCACCATTACTGTTGAAAGCTCGCAAAGTACTCGGGCGATTTCCCCCTTTTTTCGCGAATAATGAAAATAATGCCGTCTTAAAGCGCCCGCCGGGGCAGCGAAGCATTTTCACCTGGCGTTTGCGAGGGATGCTTCAAAAGTACTTCGGGCGGACGAAACCCGGGCGTGCCCGCGCGGGCCGCAGTCTGCGGCGCCCGAATTTTGCATAAGGAACACACCACAGGCCTCCCAAAGCAATAGCATTTCACCTCCCGAGACTTGCCCAACGTATTCATCGCACTCGTTTGGCTGTTCTGTGAAAAAACCGTGGAAAATGGTTTTAAAAAGGGGAAATAAGACCGGGAAACGAAACGGTAAAAGAATTTATGACGTGCGATCGAAGTGAATGCAATATATTTACTTCGGGGTTGTAGCAGTTTAAAAATTGACTAGAAAAATAAAAAATCGTCAGAACTTAATGGAATTTTAAAGTTTCGAGACTTTTTTTTCGATTCTTAACAATTGTTATAAAAAAATAGGCTGCATTTTCTGAGGGGAAGATTCTGAAAACATCGGGAATTTATTTACTTCATCGCCTCTTTTGCGCTTCAAAGACTGCGAATTCGGGGTTTGTGCTGCTTCTTTCTTCTGCGTGTATGATTGCGCAAGGCCGAAGTCTACGAGAAGATATCTGCAAGCAAAAAGTAAGGAGTGATGAAAGTTTCCCGAATTTTATTATCAATCGGAGAAACTCGATGTTTTCGGAAAAATATAAATTGTTGAGTTTTTCGTGAAACCAAAAATATCGAAATTGTTAGAAAAATTTAAAGAATAAAATTTTCAAATAACTCAACTTTTCCAAATTTTCAAAGAACTGTATATTTTGAAATCTTTCAAAAATCTCGAATTTATATTCATGTCGAAAAATTCAAAATCTTCGAAACTTTCATTAAATAACAGATTTCATAATTTTTCAAATAAATTTGAATTTCAATATTTTTCGAAAAAATTCAAATTCTCAAAATGTTCCAAGTACTCAAAATTTCTGGATGTTCCAAAAAACTAACAAATTTGAATTTTCCAAAGAACTTCCAATTTTTATATCTTTCGAAAAACTCGTAATTTTCAGATTTTCCGAAAAACTGAAAATATCAACATTTCCGAGAAACCCAAATATTTCCCAAAATTTTCAATAAATTTCAATTCTGAAACATCCAAACTGTTCAATTCTTACGAAAAAATTCGAATTTTCAAATTAAGAAAAAAAAAAAAAAAAAAACTCGAAAAATCTCGAATGTTACCCAAAACTAACAACTCTCAAAACTTCGAAAAAACGATTTTCACGTCAATGGACCTTGAAAAACTGCATCATTCCTAGATACAAGCAAAACCAATTCATTTCCCCCAACTTTTCCATCTCTCAAAAGTACCGACTGTACCTTTGATTTCTCCGGTCGTACAGAAAGTTGCTCGGTTTGACGTCCCTGTGTATAATATTGAATTTGTGAACTCGTCGCAGCGCGGTCAACAACGCTTTCGCGTAATTTTTGGTCTCGTTCACACTCATGTCGAGCACGTAATCCTACAAAGCCAATGAAAATTCTATCTTCCGCAAACAAAAGCTCCCGTTCCTCTGTACGACTCTCGCGAGCTTTTCCCCTTTTTTCATCCAGTTTTTATTTTTTCGCGCTCGAGCGGAGAGTCCCGGAGGACTTTATTTATGACAGCGACTTTTTAACTCGGGGAACAAGCCCCGAGGCGAGGGCTATTAATGTCGCGCTTTCTTTCAGTCGCGATTTTTGAGGGACTTACTTTGAATGAGTCGTGCCTCATGTAGGGCATCACGAAGGCGAGGGATCCCCCCTCCCGGAGGCACAGTTCCAGGCCCACTACGTGGTCTACGCCACTGGAAGTTAATTTTTCAAATTATTATTTATTAGTTTTGTATATTGAATAATGTATAATATCATTTTTCATTTAGAAAATGCACATAATTGAATTTTTACAATTTAAAAATTTTTCTCCATTTCTCTTAGTTCCCCAATTTGTAATTTTTTTTCCCCAAAATCCGGGTCGAATAATTTTTCCATTTTCCATTTCGAAAAGTCACATAATTGAATTTTTGCAATTTCAAACTTTTTCTTTATTTCTCTTAGTTAACCAATCTGTAATTTTTTATTTCCGAAATCCGGATCAAATAACTCAACAATTATTTTCATTCTGTGTGAAAAGACCGAATTTGATGAAATTTCCAAAATTCCAAATCAGCACGAAATAATATTCTATTAATTATAATAATTGGAAAAAATTTATAACTTGAGCTATTTTAAATAAAACTCTCGTTGCCCGGGGTAAATCTTATTCTGCAATTATTAGTGTAGGATAATCATAGTTATTGTTGTTCGGAAATTGATGACGTGTAGCAATCGTGCATCGCAGCCGCATATGCGCGGAATAGTACGCGCGAATTGTTGGCTCCGTGTCTGTTTAATGAACAATTAGTATAGAATGCATCACTGATCACACGATTTCGCAAATAGTTGCCTCGCCCCTTATTTAATCAAGTCAAATTCAATCATGGACGAATGTTACACAGGAATACGAAATTTCAATCCATGCTCCGAATTTTGTCGTGTCCCAATCAGTTTTTTTCGCACAGTGAACTTGTGCATGCTAAACTCCTAATTAACGTTGTTTTTGGCGATACAGAGACAGGTTCCGAATTTTTTCGGAAGTAATTTTAGAGCCTGAACATTTTTTCGAAATTTGAGAATGAGGAAAAATGGAAGAATAAAAAAGCATAATTGGAAAACTTTGAATGTGAAATTTCATCATTTTGGGAATTCGCAGTGTAAAAACCTAAAAATGTGTAGAATTTTAAATATGGAAGTTTGAAATTGAGGAAAATTGTAGAATGAAAAATCAGAATTCCCAAATTCCAGAATTTGTCAATGTAAATTTCAAATTTCATAAAACCTGAAGACACAACAATTAAATAATATTCAACTCGAAAATACACACTTTCAAACTTTATTCTATGGCATATTTTGTCTTTTTTGATGATGTATACCATTAAATTTTTTTAGCAAATATTCCCTTTTTTCTGTCCAAAAAAGTATTTCCGAAAATCGTATTATTCGTTTCCAAAAAATCTTTCAGGACAGTGGACTGTAATCGAGAGTGCGAAAAATTCGCCATTTTTGATAAAAATGTAATGAAAATTTAAATCACCCGATCTCTTGCAAACATTGCAATTCCCTGTGAATTCGATTAGGGTGACAAGTGGGAACCAAATGTTTGATGGCAAATTGTTTTTGCTCGCCGGCTGATTTCAGTGTAGCCAAATAAACCGAGCTGAAAGAGCCCTCTCCCACTTTGTAGTGCACATTGAAAATGTCCTTTATCACTGGGATGCTCTCTAATAAACAATTTATATCCTCTTCATCGTCACCTGCAAATTAATCAAATTCAATTTAGAAAACCATTCCAGTGCTGAATGAATGAATTAATTACCTTTTGAAAAGGATTTTTTTTAGATGAAAAAAATTTGAGTAATTTTAAAGGTCTTCACATGTAAAACTTCCTTTGAAAAGCCTGAAAATGAAATTGTAATAAAAAGATTCTTAAAATTTCTGAAAGACAAATATATTATATTGATAATAATAATATAATAATATGTATATAGTAATTAGAGAAAACATAACAATAATAAATAATTACATAATTAGTAAAATAATATGAGTACAAAAAAACTGTTAATAGAACAAAAATTATGACTAAATTAATAAAAAAAATTATAACAAATTTGAATATCGAAAATAAAATAATACGAATGAATAATTGATGATAACAATTAAAAATAATGGTAAAAAACCTGAAAAACATAAAGAACAATATTAATTAAAAAAAGGTTTTGGGCATCAAAAATTTTCATTCGTTTCTTGAATTATCATAATTTTTGAATTCGTTACAAAAATTCAAAACACGCAAAAATTGTAAAACAAAACTCATTTTTTCTGAGAAAACAAGGTCACTAAATTAGGCTCATAAAAGACTACAATTCACCTACGATTATATAGCCGATAAAGTATTCCAATTTTCAAATTATTTCATAAACGAACATAACTTTAAATGAACTAAAAAACATCTGCACAAATTAAAACTAAAAAATTAACGGCGATCAGCTGTTCCAATAAACACTGTCATTTAATATTTTCATCTGTTACTACTCAATAAACAATTAAAACTACACAACTTTTACAATACAAAAACTGTCATTTACTTTCACTATTGTCATTTTGAACTATCTCCGAAGATTTCGCCACCTCCATCGCCAAAACTGTACACCAATATTTATTTACGTTTGTTCTTCGTTTATTACTATCAATAGTATCAATTATTATTGGGCAACTATCGTGTAAGAGATCTAACCTAACCTTTTCGAAAGCGCGCCACTTGTGATTTTTTCATGAGTTTTTTACGCAAGCGCGAGCGGCCATACTTAGTTGCTTTTAGTACAGTTGATGTATACATTTTTTCAATTTTCTTGCTTGTTGTAAATTGTACTAAAAATGATGGCATACAGTTTATCAGATGAAAAGATACACTTCCCGGCGCGCAAATTCGTTAGTGCCAGATGACTGCAGATCATGCAGATCCAGACGACAATTATTATTTCAACCTTAATCGATCTTATTTCGCGATAACATTAAGTTTTTATCACCTTAGTTGTTAAGAAAAATTTGTTAGTTTTATGATTAAAGTTTCAAAAAGTGGCAGAAACAACATTTACGGGGTATAGTTGGTTGGTGACGATTACGGTAATCGTTTTTTTCAGGTTAGTAGCGCTTGTTTCGAAATAAACCTGTTGCGTTTTCATGTTTGAAAATGTGTGAAAATACTTATAGTTTCAACTGATATTTTTATGAAATAAAGTCATTTTTTTATGGTCATTTTATGCTTTACTGATCTTAGACTTGATGGAGTTTTTCTATTTGTCTTTCAGGAATACGTCAATTAAAGTTGAATAATGGAAGATACTACGCGTCGTTCGGAGAGAGTGCAACAAAAACAAAAAATAGTGGAAAAAATGGTTGTAGAACTCAGTGTTCGAAGAAAACTACCAAGACGTCAAAGTAGTATAAAGCCTGAAGGTTTTCATCATGTGTCAACGGAATCTGATTCTGATAATGAAACCAAAAATAAAATGAGAGGTGAATTTTGTGTATCAAAAATATCAAAATCCAAAAAAGAAACTTAATTCTCAATTTTAAATGGAAAAAAGAGTATTGATAATCTTAATTGATAACTCACAAACTTGTGAGCTTGACGATTCAATCAATTCAATCGAACAATCAAAACATTCGAAAATTTGAATTCAAAAGTTCACTGATTAAAAAAAAAGTACATTTTCTCTCAGTGAGTCACTTCGGACATACTTTTTCAAAATCTGACATTCAAACTCTCTAAGAGATCAACACCTATTTTTTTAGAGCACCCGATATGGAATTAATAGGTCCTGGGTTTAATTCCCGGCTCGGATTTTTTTCTCGCAAAAACAATTTTAATTGCCAAATAATAACAAAACTGACTGAGAATATCGAAAAACATGGATTTTTCTTTGTATCAACAACCCAGTGATTAAGAAACGTTTTCAGTCAACCTATTTTTTTATTTGCAGTCAATGGCAGGGTACCTCGCACTCCCACGAAATCCCAAAACAATGCCCCAAAAACCCCCACCTCGAAGGAAAAACCAAGAATTAAGATCAGCCGAAGAAGTTGCTTATCGACTGCATCCATAACCGCTCTACTCAACATCAATGGCAAAAATGATCTCGATAGCTCGTACGAGATCAGCGAAGAAGAAGACGACTCCTACAACCCCTCAAATAAAACCCCAAAAAAGGCTCAAACTCAGAAAACCCCGAAACCCACAGAAAAAATACCCAACACACCTTCCAAGTCCCAACCTCCTCCCACCGCAACTAGGATGACACCAAAATTCAAAAACATATCCATAGAAAACTCTACCGAAACCCTCAAAGACCTTGAAGAATCGCCCGGCGAATTCCAAAAAACCAGGAAAACCCAAAAACCCAAGGAAAATGTACCCAGCACACTTTCCAAATTTCAACTAAAACCCAACTCAACTGGAATGACGCCAAGACTCTCAAACCTCACCATAAAAAACAGAACCATAATCAGCCCCTCCAAGGAACGTTTCGATGACTCGGTCGAAATGTCCCCCAAGAAAAAGGCAAAAACGACGGAAGATGAGTCAAAAAACATGGAAAACATGTCCCCGAATTCCCACGACAAATGTCCGGTCGAGTTAAGATTGGTCGTGGAAAAAATAGCGTCGGATATATTGCAGACGCCAAAAAAATTGGAAACAGTCGAATCTCCAAAGAAAGTCGTGGAAAATATCGTCGCCGTTCGCGTCTCCTCGAGGAATAAGGCAAAGAGAGACATTTTGGAAGAAAAGGTGGAGGAGGAACAGGTCGAGGCGAAGTCACCAAAGATGAGGAAAACGTTGGCGGAGGAGGAGCAGACGCCGAAAAAGGTGACGAGGTCGCTGAAATTCGGGAATTTGACGCCTTCTGTGCAGAACCGATTGAGCAAGGCTTTGAAGCCCGCGACGCCGCTTCAGGAAGCGAGGCGCAGGCTCCACGTGAGCACGATTCCGAAGTCGCTGCCGTGCAGGGAAGAGGAGTTCAACAACATTTACACGTTTTTGCATAACAAATTGATGGATGGGTTTGGAGGGTATGTTGATATTTACGAAAGTATCGATATGTTAAGAAAATTTCGCCTTATTACGAGTTATCAAACTTTCAAAATGTAAACGAATCTTTGAAAACTTGTTATTTGATGCGAATGATGATTTTTCTACAGTAAAAAACGTGGAAAAGTCGATAAATTTTCCAGCTCATAGAAATGTACCGATATTTCTGAAAGTACCAATATGTTTGAAAAATTGCATTATTCCGAGTTATCAAATTTTCAGAATATAAACAGATTTTTTAAAATTCAATATTTCGTGTGAATAATGACTTTTCTGTGGCGAAAAACTGGAAAAGTCGGTGAATTTTCCGACTCGTCGAAGCGTGTCGACTGAAATCGAATCTTGTGTTTTTTTATTCCCAGGTGCATGTACATCAGTGGAGTTCCTGGCACGGGTAAAACGGCGACGGTGAACGAAGCGATAAAGTGCCTGCAGAGGGCGGTGGAAAAGGGGGAAATCGACGGGTTCGATTTCGCGGAAATCAACGGCATGAAACTGACCGAGCCTAAGCAGGCTTACGTGCAATTGCTCAAACAGTTGACTGGCAAATCTTATCCGTGGGAACAGTCGCAGCACATGCTGAAAAGCAGGTTCTCTTCCTCGAGAAAAAGGCTACCCATGACCCTCATACTGGTCGACGAGGTTAACGAAATTACAGCGAATTTAATTATGCATTTTTTTGTACTAATTTATTGATAATTGTTATCTTTTTAATTTTTTTAAATGAAATTAGAACTTATTCTATTTTATTTGATTCTATGCATTCGATTTTTATTCGGGGTTATTATTTTCTCTATTAAAACTTATTCAATAATTATTCTATTTCTATTAATTTAGTCGAAAATTTGCATCAATTTATGTGAATAAATAATAATAAGTAAACTGTAAGAAAACTTTGATCAAATTAATCAAAACTGAATTGATGTTAAATTAATTTCAATAAAAATATAAAATACTAAAATGTAATTAAATAAAGTTACTTCAAATTTGTTAGTTAGTTACAAATTTTCTAGAATTAGTCTTAGATGTTTCGAAACAATTAAAAAAATTGTTTATAATTCCTATACATTTTCTATAGCAACAATAATTTGAGACAACAAAGTTTTGTCTTACCTCAAAAACTGTAGAAGACATCGAATCTCACAATCCAGAAAATGGGAAACCCCTGAAAAAATCACATACACAGTTAAAATAATTTCTAGTAATAAAAAACTTCACTTACAGCTGGATCTCCTCTGCACGAAGCGCCAAGACGTGGTGTACAACCTCCTGGATTGGCCTACTTATACAAACGCGAAACTGATAGTGGTAACGATAGCGAACACCATGGATCTCCCGGAGCGAGTTTTTATAAACAGAGTGAATTCGAGAATGGGCTTGACTCGGTTAACGTTCCAAGCTTACAACTTCAGGCAGTTGCAGGAAATCGTTCTTTGCAGACTGAAAGGAACCAACGTTTTTAACGACGGCGGCTTGCAATTAATTGCCCGGTAAATCTCGCGATGCGCTCCCAATTTTCTCTGGAACAAAAATCGAGGCGACGAGCCGTCCAAAAATAATGGCCTCGCCCGGATTTTTGGCTACGTTTGTTTTGTATTCCGAAAAATATCACAAAAGAATGATAATTGAAGTCACAAAGATTTTTTGAAATTTCAGTATTTTCGAAAAGTGTTGTAATTTTATAAAGATTAGAATTATGTTCCACTTTTATCGTTTTGCGTATTTTTGGATGGTACCTGAATTTGTGAATGGAAACTAAGTCGGAGTTGTAATCGCGTTTTTTTGTCTGGAAATGCAGGAAAGTGGCGGCGGTGTCAGGGGACGCGCGTCGTGCCCTGGACATTTGCCGGCGCGCGGCGGAAATAACGGAGCGAAACGGCAAGGAAGTCGTTTCGATGGACGAGGTGAATCGGACGCTCGTGGAAATGACGGAGAATCCCATGGTCCGGGCCATTAAGGGCTGCTCCAGGATGGAGCGCATCTTCCTGCAGGCTGTGTCAGCGGAACTATCGCGGACCGGTGTCGAAGAGACCAATTTCAAGAGATCGCTCGAGCAGTTTGAGATTTTGTGCAGGATGAACGGTGCGTACGCAGCCGTTTTCCACCTTTTCAATCTCCCCTCGTCTCCTCGGCTCGATTGCCAAAATAAAACACTTTTACTACAGGCAAAATTTTTGTCGAGAAAACTAAATTTGATCATTGCAAAATAGTATAATATTTTTTCATAGCTCGTCTGGTGAAAGCCCATTCCGGTTTCATTCGGCTCACTTTTTCCATTAGAGTTTGCAAATGGTGCAAGATGTCTGTCTGTCTCTTGTTCATTGTTTCATCTTCCCTTTCCCTGGCGATAAAAAAGATCTATAACTAAGAAACCAATCCCTGTTTTTTATATAGATCTTTTTCTTTGATACCCCGCCAGTTACCATAAAAAAAAAATCAATCGCTTTATAGGAGAGTGATATACATTAGATCGAGCCACTTTTTTTTTTTTTTTTTTTAAGGGACAAATTCTGGAAAATTTTCAAGTTCCGCAAAATCGATCTCTAAAAAAAAAAAAAGTCAATCATCTCAATATCACCCACCAATGCCGCCACTAAAATCCGTTTTTCCGATATCTCACTTATTTCGCTAGTTATTCAATTGATTTTGTCTTCCGTGTTTTTGTTACGTTGTTGTTGAATTTTTTAAAAATAATTTTTGTTTTCCCAGGTTTGACGGTGCCAGGCGTGACCGCGGTGATGGGAATTTGCGCGAGGCTAGGAACGAGCAGGTTCATCTTGTGCGATTACTCAAGAGACGATATTTATCAAAAGATTTTATTAAATGTATCTCCAGACGACATCCACTTCGCCACACAGAAGAGCATCCGCGAATAGTCGCGCCGCGTCGTTTCCTCGCTCTCCCATTATGTCTACGAAACCGTCATTTTTTATAGTTATTACTTTTCGTTCTACTACGTGCATGAATTTATTTACAAAATCAATGTGTAACGCCGGTGTTGCACACCTGTACATTTTTCTCCGTTTCACTTTTAACCGCGTAACGTCGATTTTACAACGTAATTGCTTTTTTTTCACCCTATATGAAAATACGCTCGCGCGATTTTACAACGCAATATATATTTTCCAAACAATCGTAAATCGCCCTTTTTTCTTTCCTTGACTGTACACGTTAATTCATCACGCCGGTATTCGGCTCGCTTTCGTTCGCGACGCGGCAAAAAATAAATGTGCTGACGAATCGCCAACTTATTGCTCCTCCATATTTCGTGGGAAAATGGATTTTTTTTGTTCCTGTGAGGGAGGAAACGTTTTGTTGATTCGACGGAATTTTTTTCTTCGTGGAAAATGTAGAATTGTGGAGGCATTTTTTGAATATTGAATCAGTTAATTAATCACGTTTTCGATGTTCTTGATGTTGAATTTTCGAGTGTTTTCGTGTTTTTTGCGCTAGAAAAATGTTGTTTCCATCTCGATTTTGTCGGATCAACAAAATTTTCTGCCCGAGTGTACATGGACATTTTCTCCCTGCTGCCTGAATATTTTTTCTTCTTTTTCAGATATCGTAATATCTTTTATTCATTTCGCGGTGGTCTTTAGATAAGCGTATTAGGCTAATCCTGCTTCATCGTCCGTCTCCTCTCATTTCAATGTCTTACAAACTACATCCTGTAGGTAGACAGAAACTCATTATTCTCGAGTGGCAGCGAGCTCGAATGTTTGATTAGGGAAATTAAATTTAAATGACATCGATCGTGGAACGCCGCCCTGACATTTGTTCCCGTCCCACCCTCTCCCACTGACTTCCTTTTTTCTTCGACATTTTCTCATATTCCAACGTCTATTCTGAAACCGTCGCGAACGTTTGGGAACTAGGGAATGAAGGTGAATCATCAACTTACGGATAGTTTTATAGTTTGTGCAATTTTTGTGACTTTTATATAAAAATTTGTCGCTGTAAATTAGTATAAAAGGTTTTTTTTTTTTTTTCGTCGTGTGAAAAATGATTTGGAGAATTTCAGTCGGGTTTTATCGTTGCGAATTTTGGAGCTTTTCGCGGGTGGTGAGTTGATTTGGTTTTTATTGAAATTTCTGATATGACATCATTTAAGATTTTTTTTTTCAGAGTTTGTTACGTTTGAAAGTCTCGGATTTGGGGAATTGTTAGAATTCTGGAAATTCCTGGTTATGAGCTTCGAAAATTTGAAACAGGTTTCCGGAGAATTGAAAAAAAATCTGCAAAATTCGAAGTATTTTGAGAATCTGGGAAAACTTCATGAATTATAAGATTTTGGGAATTACTAGAATTTTGCGTGTTTGTAACAGATTTTCCAAAATTCTCCCGAGGAATTATAATCAGCATGTTTCTAAATTTTAGAATAAATAGTAAAATTACTTGAAAATGTCTCGGAATTTCTTTCGGATTCTTAAGGTTTTTTGGAAACTGAAAATTTTGGGACATTTTTTGGCAAATTCTGCGAATTCTAGTAATTTTACGATTCCAAGAATTTATAACATTATTTGAAAACTTTTTACAATCTTTCGAATATTTCAAGTTTTTTGGAAATTCCCTAGAAAAGTAGAAATTCGACTTTGGGAATTTCCAGAATTTTGAAAATCTGGATCACAGAAATAATACTTCCTGGAAATTTTTTAGACTTTTCGAATATTCAAAATCTTTTAGATATTTTCAAGAAAATGTGAAAAGTCATAATTTGGAATTTTAAGCATTCAGGTAATTCTCCAAATTATAGGATTAACTGACTTCCTTGAAGTTTTAGGAATATTCGAAATATTTCAGGTTTTTCAATCATTTTCAGAATTCTAGTAATTTCTCAAATTCTATAATTAATAGTTTCTGTAAACATTGTCAACATGTGTCGAATATTCAAAGTTTTCTTTTTCGAATTCCCGAAAGTTCATCAATTTTTCTTCAATTCTTAGGAAATCCTAAATTTCGTCATGTCAGAAAAGTGGCATAAAAAAGCAAAAAACTTCCATTCCAGTGCTTCTGGCAAGGAAAAACAATACAAAATGAAATTCATAAAAATGTCAATATCCCATAAAAAATATCAACCCAGTCATCACCCAAAAAATATCTCTCAACACGTAATCACTCCCCCCCTAACCATCATAAAAAATGCAACATTCCACCGGGAAAAACTGCCGGATTCGTAATTCCGACACTTCTAAAATTCGTTTCCTCCTTAAATTCGATTACTCTCGAGAGGGCGCGAAGAAATGAAAACGCAAAAGAGGCAAGTTGACGAGGGTTGTTTATCGCTCGCCCGCGGCCATCTTTGGTCGCCCAGAACTTTACGACAGACGCTGTAATTCAGCCCGAGAGAGAAAGAGCAAGAGAGATAAGTACAGTCTTTTGCGAATTGCGATAAATTACAAAATTCCAAGTGAACAACAATGCGGCTCGTGCGTCTTTAGGCGTGACGATAAAACCGCCCCAAATTCTTCACGCTCCATTCAAAGATAAATCCCATTTCTCATCCATTTTCTCCCTTTTACATCCAACAATTTTGCATATCGTATAAAATAACTACGAGTGCTAACGACGCTGAATAAATTAAGGGTCAAACGATGGACGAACAGTTTTTCACGTACGTGTGTAAAAAATCGAGTCTCTGGGTCGGAAAATCGAAATACACGAGGGTATGAAAAATGTTTATAATTTTTGTTTATTGCGAGGGTCGCGGAATTTTTTTTCGTCAGAGAACTATCGGCCTGGAAACTCGTGAATTCATTTTCAGAGAGATGCAAATACTGTGCAGAAATCTAAATCGATGGCGAACACGTTTTGTTAACTTAATTCGGAATTTTGTTCTGTTTGTGGATCGTAACGTTGCTTCGAAGTTTTGCTAGTTTACTGCAAGAATATTCGAAGTCGATTCTTTGATTTGAAATTTTTTCTAACGATGAATAAAATTAGAAATAGTTGAGTTACTTTCACATTCATTTTTTGGGAAATGAGTAGTATATGTCAAGATTTGGTCAGAAAAATGAAATAAAGCTCATCATTTACGTAAATATAGTATTCATTTTTCTTATCGTTTCAATTACCCTTTTTTCGACAGTTGTCTGGATTCAGACTAAATATTGTTTATCAATTTTTTTATTTATATTTCTATAATTTTATTAAATATACTGACGGGACAACTTCAAATGCAAATATCAAAACCTTCCTGCCCAGTGATTCTCGTCACCTAAAAAAACCCCGGAAACCTCTCAACAACCCCCGAAAACCTATTCAACCCCGCGTAATCGAAACCACGGTGAGAAAACCCTCGAACCGCATTTCCCTGGAAAATCACGTCAGTAGTAGAAGAAGTCGTTTCGTCAGCCAACCGCATATTCGTGCATCGTTTGACGAATCAAGCGCGCTCCTAAAACGAACTATTTTTTTTTCCCATCGCGAAAAAAATTTTCATCTATAGAACTATACGAAAAGTAACTTTACCGCTAGGCTACGAATACGTTCACTTCGAGGAACTAAAAATACCGTATAAAATAAATACCGTGCGCCATATATAACCATACATGGCTTGAAAGATTATTTCTGCATTCTGCGTTGTGCATTGAATCTGGAATATGAAGATATTTCGGAATATGGGGAAAACTCAGAAAACTCATGTGTCACTTGCCGATAAGCGTCCCATTTTGCACTTATTACAATTGAACTCAGGGCTCAGAAACTCCCGATTGAAATCATTCACTTGAGAGCACTCATCAGTCTGTACATAAATGAATCATTTTCGATTCGTATGATCAAACGTATCATATATGATCATATATGACCCCATGCGTGAATTTCCCACTTACGAAACGTTTGTTCTTGAAATTCGTCTCGCGGAGTGGTTTCTCAAGTGCTACGTTTCGGGTAAACGGAATACCTTCGAGTGGCGAGAAAGGTTCGAATAATACGTCGTAATTATCGGTTCGCGAACGATGCGCGTTTCGTGTCAAGTGCGAATGTTCGCGCGACAAGTCGGAGCTTTAACACAAGAGTGCTATACCCTGTACATTTGCGGTCAGGCTCAACGTTACGTTTACAGATAACGCTAACGTGGCACATACGGGTCGGCTTCGCTTTTTACGAGCGGCCCGAATAAAATTACGAGCTCAAATCAGACGAAAGAGGGCCAAGATTGGAAAGTATATCCCAAGAGCGGAGGAATTTATGGCATGAATTCCTGTTCGAGTGGCGTCGTGACATTTTATCTTCGAGCCGCGCATTTTTTCGTCATAAGCGCATTTTTTGGCGGGGACCGGAAAACCAAAATTGGAACGCTTCGGGAGTGATTATTTTTTTGGGCGGTGGAATTTTTTGTCGGATTCTTCGAGGTTGCATTTTTTTGGGGGTCGTTTTTTAATTGTGGTTTAGAAATGTTTTTATTATCAGGTTTTCTCGATCTTCCGATTGTTTGGCTGTCATTTTCGGAGTATGGTGAAAAGTGTAAAACGAACCCGAAATTTAGTTATCACACGTTATTTTTCAAACATTTTGCATTACAATCTCTTGGTCATGAAAAATATACGTTCTGGTTTTATATACATTCCCCAACCAGAAACCTATCATTTTTTATGATTTTTTAGGATAAAAATCATTTTTATAATTCATTTTGGAAAATGTTCAAAAATTACGATTGAGCACAATTTGCGTCCCCGAAAAATTTTCCGTCCATTTTCATTGCCCAACCCAGCAATTCTACCAGCTCTCAAGATAAACCATAAACGCTCAAAGAAACAACAACTTCCAAACTTCCTGGCCCCGAAGAACAACACCCAACAAAAACAGCTCTCGAAATTCGCGAGCCAACCCGTGCGCGCATAATTCTCATAACCTTAACATCTTTATACAAAAAACTACTCATTATTACATACCAGCTACGTAAAAAATTCCGGGGAACCTCCGGAAAAATCCACGAGGCAAAAACAACCGCCGTAACTACACATCCCCCCCAACAAACAACGAACCCTCTCCCCCCTCCCTTTCCGGCGAAAAATCACATTACCACCGGATTTTCCCTCTCTACTTTGTACGACCTATGTCTAACACTGACTTATTACTTTTTTTTTGTCGTTTCGTGATTTATATTGCGTTTAGTTTTATTCTGTATTCGTCTTCGACCGTAATAACAATTTTTCTTCGTTCGTTATCCGGCGAAAAAGCCGACGGAAAACTCTTCACGTACGACGCGGAAAACTTTTTTTGCCGTCTCATGAAAATAAAATTGATCGTCGCGGCTTTTCCCCCGATTTTAGCATATCCCTCTTTCGTGCGCCTGGTGCATAATGCGTGCCTACGTTACCACGTACTTTGAGCATATTCACACGGTTTTTTTATAATTTATGCATATCCACGAAAGGGAGGAATCGCGAATGGGGAAAAACGGGATTGATTCGACGCCCCCTCGCCCCGCGAAATTAATTGAATTCCGCGGTTATTCCTCGTTTTCGTAATTAACTTTTTTGGGGATGTTTTGGGGCGAGTAGTTTTGTTCGGACGAGGTTTTGTGGGAAGAAAATAGTTCCAAGCAACGAATTTCGGAATTTCGGAATTTTTGCACCTTTCTTGGAAATTTTTCTACCGTTACATATTTATCAACGTTATTAAGAACTAAACTAAAACATCGTAAAAAATGCAACATAATATGTATAATAATATAACCCTTTCCAAAAAAATCTCTACCATGCAAAATAACTCACTCCAACCTTCCACCAATATGGTTTCCTCTCCATTTATAGAACATTTGTTAAATCGGGCGATTTCGCGTACACTCGCCCGAGGTCGATTTCTAAGATTTTTCGTTAACACAAACTAGATTATTATTATTTCTTGTTTTTCCGTAATTTATTTATATTTGAGCAGTGGTAATGTTCAGTCACCTTTGCCACCTTTGCCATTGGTCTGACGAGATTTCCGAGGTGCAACGAAATTTTCGGTGCGACGTGTCAAAGGGCATTCGAGGATGTTTTTTGCCTTCGATGTTTCACGTCACGTTATTTCAGAGTTTCCTCGGGGTCGCGCCTTTTCCCTTTTTTTCGCGTTCTGTTCGTTCCGGGCTTTCATTTGAGTCGATTTTACGAGGGAAATGAAAAACTGGGAGTCGCGTTTTTGAATTGTAAATGTGGTAGTCGCTGCGTGTGTTTATGAAAAAAAATGCGAGATTACGCGAGGAAGTGCGAAACGTCGTTACTGCGGAAAAAAAGGAAGAAACTCGAGTGGATTTTCCAAGGGCGGTGCTCGTGTGAGTGCGACTTTTTTTGGGTACGTGGAAATGTTTGAAAATTCATGAGAAATGTGAGAGTTGGATGATTTTTTGGTTACTTGTATAATTTTGAGTTTACATGAATCTTAAACTCGAAATATTGTAATTTACGTTGGTTTCTTTTTTTTAATATCACACGGATAAGACTTTTCAGCTTTTTATGCAAATACTGTACGACAAAAAATTTCATGATAGATTGTTCATTCAGTTGTGTAACGTATTGAGTTAGTGAAGCAATAAATGTATGTTGCGTCGATAATTCATGTGAGAGAATTTTTTTCCGTGAGATTTTTTTTATAGTCGACTTTATGTCGGGTGTTATTATTTTGCTTTATCATGACGTATAAAAATAACCATATGTGTTTCAATGAAATTTTATTATCTGTGGTTTTTTACTTTTTTTATTTGATATAAGAAAGTTGTGCATCGAAAAATAATTTTGCGAAAATGTTAGTTAATTTTTCGGTACAGTGCGAATTTTATGACGAATTCTTTTACCGATCGATTTTATTAAATATCATCAAATTATCGTAAATATCGTTGTAAATTGAGTTTATTCCATTTAAACTTGAGAAATTATGTTTTTGCAATTATTTTACGATCTACGCATTTTTTGACAGCATCGAAAACCTCCCCCAGTTTCTAAATTGCGATAAAATGATGTTAATTGCGAATCATAAATTGAGAACACGCGTTATTGCTCACAACAAACGCAATTATCGAGCTCTCGGGAACTCGCCTTCGACTATTAGCTCGCGTCGATTCAGGCAATAATTTCCCACGAGCTGAAAGTTTCTCAAAAACTTTCGAAATGTCAGAACCGCCAAAAAGGCTCATTAAAAAAACTTTGTGAAATATCAATGGAACTACTCGGGAACTTGAAAAACTTTCCATAATTTTTCTTCTACGAAAACTTCGTTTGGTTTTTAATTAGCCACATTTTCGAAAACGGATTGTAAACCACGATTAAAATTGTGGAAAATGTAAGTAATATTCCGAAAATGGAGGATATTTGAAAACTTTCCGGGCGATTTTCCCAATATTTTGTTACGAATTCTTGCAAGAGAATTTCTACGATTAAAATGCAGAAGATTTTCGATTACGATATTATGAATTCAAAATAAGAAAATTCAACGATTCAAATAGAGTAAGTTGATAATTGGGAATTTTTGACGTTTTAAAAGTATAAAAACCAAAATTTTAGTTTTTGTACTCTAAAATTGTTCGCTCGAAATCTTGGAAGTACCCAGATTTAAAATTCAAAATTTTAATCCTCAAATGTATTTTCTAAAACTCGAAAAAGTTGAATTTCGTTATAAAAAAATTCAATTCATCTCATTACAGAAATCGTTCACCAAAATTAGATCATCTTCGAAACGTGAAAATTATAATGTTATACATTCTTCATTCAAAAACTAAAATTCGGAGAAATTTAAATAAAAATTCGAGAATAAAAAATTCTCACTTTTCAAATTTAAATAAATGTATGAAATGCCCATTTATCATAGATCCAAAAAAGTATAAAATTTCGACATTCAACGTATTATTACACATGATTCAAAAATCATACGAGTTTTCCAACCCGAATAGAAAAACTCTTAAATTCCGAAACATCGAACCCTAAAGACCTCAAAATAAAAATGTTTCATGAATTGATATTAACGACGAGACGCTGGAAAATCCCCCCCTCCCGCCCCACCCACCGTTCCTATGTCCCTGATTAGCTCGCATCGATCAAGCGATAATTTCCCGTCTATCGCCCAAAAAGTTTCGAGCAAGTTTGAGCCTCGCGAGATCGTTCGCAGGTTCTCGAAAAATGCCCGGGGATTAGAAAAGCCGCGATATCGCCGCAGTGTTCCGTGACGCCGTCGTACCCCCATTCCCCGATTATCGAAATTTTACGAGGCCGCTTGGTGCCGTCGTTGCCCGGAACGATAACGCCCTTTTGTCCGCGACAATGGGAACAACGACGCATCTGCCGAGCGCACGGGTTTCGAGGATTGATTTTGCAAAGGAAAAGTGAAAGAAAAGTCCGCTTTTGTAAAACAACGGACTCGTCGAAAGATCTGCATAATGCTTCCGAGTGATTTACTGCAAGCTCCGGGGAATGAATAATTCGCGAATTCTTGCGCCGGGGAAAAAAGGCGATTTAGTACCTTCACTGCGCTCGGGAATTTCACTTTTAAAACAATTATGTTCGGTGGAAGTTTCTTTCCTGAGGAATTATCTTTTCTTTCTTTTTCGAGGAAATTTGGACCGCGTTTTGGGAAATTTAGAGAAAAATGAAAGTAAATTTATTGGGAAATAATGTTCAGGAAATAAAATAAATTTGAGATATTGTTTACGCAATTTCGTGGGTTAAGAAAATTTAGAGATTTTTGTAAATCGAAAAAACTGCGTTTTATACGTTCCAGGGACTCGAAAATTCGATTAAATTCACCCCAAAGTGAAACATCAAGCTAAATTAACACAGACGAAAAAACTTTCGCAACTTTCAAGAATGTTAGGCAACACAAAGTTACAATTTTTGACATGGGAATGTTCTTCACTCCAACTTCCTCACCAGTTTAAACGATTTTCCGCATTTCCATAACAATTCGGAAATATCTTCGAACCCCAAGTTTTCCCCAACTTCGTAAAGTCACTTGTACCTCAGCTTTGTACACTAATTCAGCCCAAACTTTATAGCCAGACGTTTTCCCTCAAAAGCAGGTAAAGTTATACAAAGGCTGGATTCTTCCAAGTTAAATTTTTCGGTTTCAACGATTAGAACCTATCATTTTTCTTGATGGCAGAAACAGGGGTGAACAAAAATTTCAAAAATAAGAAAAAAATTCCATGCAATAAAAAAATCTCAATAAAATTCCGACAGCAGCGTAACATTTATAACATTTCTGATGAAGGTTTTTGCGGATGGAAAGATTTTTTCCCGGGCGCAAAGTGAAGTCGCTCGCCGGAAAAATGAAATATTCCGTTGCGAGCCGGGGGCGATAATTAAATCTAACGATCGAACTGAAACAAAGTCCATAAAAATGAAATTTCCTCCGATAAAGCCGTCAAAGTTGTACCAACGGGCACTTCGCGACCGAGTTCGGCGAGGGTGAATCAAAATTTCAACGGCGTTTCGCGTGGAAAAAAGCGCTTCCCGATTCACTTTGACCAAACTTTGGCCCATAAAACGTTTTCCTTGCGACGCGAATGGAAAAAAGACCGAAAAAGTCGATCCAATAACACGGGGAACGCTCGAATTATCTTAATGAAAAATAGTTTGGATTCCCATTGCCGAAGGACGCGAGCGACCCTTCGAGCTAAGAAACTCCGGAGATTCCTCGTCAAAGAATAATTAATTCGCCCGAAAATCAATTCCGTTCAATTTTCCCTACCCTTTATCGACTCGACACTTTCAGTCCACCGAAATACGAGAACCTCGGAAAATCCGTTTTACGGTCTGATGAAAATTTTCGAGGTTTATAGAACTTCCACTGATTTTCCTTCTTTCATTCGAAAATATTTGCTTATGACGTATAATTCTATTCCTACGTCATTTTTCAATCACGTAAAATTAAGTGTTAATGAACTTTCGAGTGAAACTGTTGAAAAGCACTGATCAAACCTTCAGAAAGGATGGATTAGTTTTCAGGATATTTTCTTTTCCATTAAAGTACTTCGACTGAACTTGATCCTATTAAAATTTGAAGAGGAACTGTCTGAATCTTTCAAAGTATGATAGCGTTAGAGCGCATCGTTCGTGATTATAGAGAAAGTTATTTTGTGAGACGGAGGGTTTTCCATGGTTTTTTGAAAGACTTGAAGTTTTGGATCAGTGAGAAGTAATTTGATTTTTCCTGATTGGTGAATTCAGAAAAGTAGAATTTTCCAAGCTTCGTGATGTATTAAAACGATATCGAAGATAGAAATGGGAAATCGGATGAAAAAAGCAGTTTTATCAGACCTCGATATTTTCCAGACCGAGCACAGTAAGGCGCCGAAAAATGATGAAAAATCCGAGCTCGCGAAGCATGCGCCGAATCCAATTCTGCAAACGGAAAACTTTTGGGAAGAGGTTTTTTTGGGCCAGTGGAATGTCTTTCTCGGTCCTAGTAATAAAATGTTCTCGAATTTCTATAACAATTCCAAGACGAAGCCGAATTCTTATGTTGAAATATCCAAATTGCAGAAAATCAGAACTTATTGGTTCAGAAAGTCGAAAATGGAGGTCGCACTTTGAATAATATTAAAAATCGTAAATTCAGAAATTCAAAACACTTGGATGAAAAAGAGCAAGAACAATGAAATTGAAAATTGAACATTTCAATGTTCAGTAATGTATAAATTGTAATAAAAAATAAAATCAACCAATTCTACAATTGGTTGCTTTTCAAATCAGAACAATGAAAAATCCGCATTCATGAGAACACAAATTTATAAATATTTCAATTCTGAAATTTCGCAATGTCAGAGAAAGAAAAATTATAGTTTTTCAAAAATAAAAATCGATGTTCTACTTTATTAACATACAAAATTTCGAATTAAGAAATCAAAAACACGTGGATAAGAGTGTGAAAACATGAAAATTGAACATTCACGATTTCAAAGATCTGAACTTTTGAAGCTACTCGAAAATTTTCGGAATTATGAAATATTCGGAATTACTGCAATTGTCTAGGATATTCGAAAATGTTAAAATGCTCGATTTTTTGAAAATTATCATACAATATTCAAAACTTTTCATATTTCCAAAACTTTAATAAGATAATACTCAAAATTTTAGAAATTTTCGAAATTACAAATGTTCGAATATTTCAATTTGTAGGAAACCTGGAGCAAGAAAAAAAATACGTGTTTATATTGTTAAAAACGTTATGATACAAAAAAAAAACGGAAATTTCAACAGTGATAAGAAATTCTAAAAATTCCAAACATTTCTAAATTTCTGAAAAGACATCCAAAAATTTAGAAATCACGATAAAATATTAAAAATTCCTCCAATCAAAGTTAAAAACTTCCCCACTGGCCCCCGAAACCCACCCTCCCAATGTTCCATCTCCAATTCACCCCCTACCCCCCTTGGACTCGGCAGCAGCCCCGCGCGCTCTTCATACATCGACCGGGCACCCAATGTCTCCCTCGTATCCTTCATCGGGGCTCTCGGGATGCTCGAGAGGCCGTTGTCCAGGCTCGGGCCCAGGTCCGACCGGCCCCGAACCCGGAACCCCGACGCTCTTTCCCAAAAGCGACCTCGGGGAGAGTGGCGTGGGGTCGCACCTGTACTCGGCCGGGGGCGAGGGTATGAAAGGCACGTCCTGGATCACATTGACGGGGGAGAGGGGCGGCGCGGGGGCGACCGAGGCCGGTAGCACGACCGGTAGCGCGATCGGCTGGTTGCTGGGGAACGGGTAGCCCTTGGCCGTGTACCTGGCGTCGCGCGGTGGCGCGGGCACGACAACCTCGTAGAGGCTCGAGCGCACGAGGAACTCGGCCTCGCGCGAGTAGCGTTGCACCAGAGGCAGCCCGCCGGTCCGGATCCCCAGGCTCTCGGAAGGGTGTCGCCGGAATCGGGGCAGCGTGCTCGAGCAGCTCAACGGTACCTTAGGCAAGCCGAAGTTCGGAGGGTAGCCGTCCTGGTCCAGGTACGCGGTCTGGGGCGGCGGGAAGCCCGGCGGTGCACGCACCAGGTACCGCGCGTCGTACTCCGGGTGCTGGTACGCGTAGCCCTCGCTGCTCTCCGGCATCTGGTTTATCAGGTCGGGCTCCGTGAGGTACTTGGGCAGCGGCTCCTCGAGCTCCTCGATCGTCGGCGGCCGGCCGAAGTCGCCCGGGGTCTCCAGCCGCGGTTGCTGGGGGTGATGATGGTGTTGTTGTTGTTGTTGTTGGGTTTGTTGCTGTTGCTGTTCCGTTATTTTTTCGGGCAGGGTGCTGGCTTTGTCCTGGGGAGAGGGGTGGGGCTTAGAGGGATTTGATACCGGTCAACGGGGAAAATATCGAAGTTCATGGGGAAAAGTCCGTATATGGTCAGACACTATTGAGTGTTCGTTTTTTGGTCCCAAAGTAGGGAGAATCGGTTATATTGAGCATGTTTAGTCGATATCAGGAATTGTTTTGTTTCTGTACAAAAGTTGGCGTCATTACAAAAATAGACGAAAAAATATTAAACTCCGAGTGAAATAAGCAATTTATAGTCAGACACCATCATACGCTCCTTTTTTATTTGAGTGATAATAAAGAATAATGTAAAAAACGGGTTGCAAACGAAAATAAAAACTATTATCCTATAATATCTTTGTAAATTGCAATCAGTTTTGTTAGTTGATGTAAACGATTGTTCCTTACCGTTTGCGATGTGAGAACGTTTGTTTTGCGTTTGTGTTGTTTTCTGCGGCGAGCGCAGAAGATGACACTTCCGGTGATACAGCCCAGGGCGATAAGGACGCCGATCGCGGCGCCCATGGCGATCACGGTCACGTAGTTGTTGTTGGAAACGTCAGCCGGAGGCTCCGTCGTGCTGCGTTCGCGGTAAAAGACGCGGAGGGACAAGTTTGCCTCGGCTGTCCCCGCGTTGTTTTCCGCAGTGCACGTGTAGATCCCTTCGTCTGTAGGCTCGACATCGTACAAAGATATTGAACTTGTGGTGTTGTTCTGGCCTCGTTGCTTGTAAGAGTATCTGGAAGATAATACACAGTTCCGAGGTTTGTCATTGTGCTTTGTTATGTGTGATGGTTTCGAGAGTTTACGAGCATTACTTATTATTTTGTAACCAATAAGGAATTTTTTTATAATTCGTAGGGATTTTGTAATATTCAGACAAATGTGGAAGTTGGAGAAATTTGATTAATTTTCGACAATGTTTTTGTATCTTCCGATAATTTTCAGAACTTGTATGACTTGAGTGAAAATGAAAATTTTTATTTTAGATGATATTTTATAAATGTTTGCAGTATTGTCGAAATTTTTATATTTTTTTATTTTCTGTAGAAATTTATGTGTATATCGAATAAAATTTGATTGAGAGCAGTAGTCTAGAGATAGCGATGAATTCGCGATCATTGAATTTATTCCCAATCCCAGATCTGTTTAGAAGCTTTTATTTCATTGTCCGACAATCGTCCTAGATTCGAGAGAAACATTGAGCTCCGGGCGTTCCATTCGTGCTCCAATTTATCTCAATCAGATAGTGCCATAATGTACAAAATAATGTCTTGTTGTAATTCTTTGGTCCACAGCCAGAATTGTACACTTTTTAAGAATCATCCAACGAGGTGAAACACCACGAATTCAAACTACTAAAAAAAACTATTTATATTGAATAATAAATTAATAAGTTACTTTCTAGAATAATTCCCATTGTTTCTCAGCAAAATTTAGATTTAGAAAGAAAAAAAAATTCACACACTTCTAATAGGTTTTAAATTTCATGTACTGTATATATATTGTATGTATATATATTTTTGCTTTTTATCAGATCAATTAATAAAAATCGTGTGGGGCATCTTATTTTTTTTTCAAATTTTTATTCTAATTTGATTCCATCTCATAAATATTTGGTTTTTATTTATGGCCCTTTTTCGACGTGTTGATTCGAAGGTCAATTTTCATCTTCGAACTTCAAATTGTATTTAAATTCAATCACGACTTTTGTGTCAGTTTTGAGGTTGATTCGAAATTCGAATCCGATCAGAATGAATGTGACAATTTCGATTTCGAACTCCATTTAAAAGTTGGCTTTTATACGGCGTTTGATTGAAATTCGAAATAAGAATTAGAATAAACTATTGTTTCAAATTGATGACGGTTACAGATTTATATCTGTTGCTTTGAATTTCAATAAAGAAATTCCTGTAATATCAAAATTGAATAAAATATCAAATTTTAGGCAGAAAAATCCGTATATGGTTAGGCACTTTTTGTATCCCAAAATATGGAAAATCAGCATTATTAAGTAACTTTATTATGTAACGTAAACTCGAAAAAAAACTTCAAGTGAAAAAATCCACACATAGTCAGACACCGTCCCGTATTAATTTTTTTAAAATAAAAATTATCGTGATGTGTATTCAAAACTTGATTGTACTGTATAAGAACATGAAAATTTTCGAACTAGACTTACTATTGTTTTGGATTAATGAAAGTTACGAATTTGTACACCTATGGCTCTGAATGACATTGAAAAAATTCCCGTAAAAATCTAACATTCCTAAAATACGTTCGTATACAATTTCATGACGATAAATACATAGTATGTTTCTGGTACAGCCTTTTCTCAAATTAACGACTTTATGGCCAACATTGCTTTCGAATTCACGAAGCGTTTTTTTTATCAAATCCGAAAAAAACAGCACCAACCTTTTATCTTGCAAAACTAACCCCAACCAAACATTTCCTTGCACCAACAAAACTTCTCCCCCGGAGGGCAGTGTACATAAGTATTCAATAAATAAAGCCCGCGGAGCGCAAAGACCGCGACATGGCTTTTATTATGAGTTTTACCGAAGCGGAACGAATTGGTTAAGGAATCGGGCTTTTGCTTTGCATTTTATTATTGTCACGCCGCATCACTATGGAAATTTATGAAACGAAGTTTCATGGATTCGCACTTGAGATTCCTCGCGGGCGCGCCCGGAAAACAAAGCATCGATTCCCTGTAATAAAAGTTGACGTCATTTATCAAAAGTTGGATCGGGGCTGGCGCGCTCCAGTTTTTTCTAATTTCGAAATTTATTGCCCCAGGATATCTCGCGAGTTCCTCCTCCGGATTTCGCAAGTTTTGCGAGCCACTTTTTTTCGGAATATATTTTTTCCGTGCTGGCCAAGTTTTCACGTGAATCGAAGGTTTCCCCTTTTCTCACCCCTTCGGAATTATGTCCTGGGACGTGAAATAAATCCAGCCGGATTTATTTCTTAATTAACGCGACCGCGGAATTTTTCCACGGGGCGGTAATGACGCGGTCATTAAAATTATTCCAGCTGGTCTCGTTGCCTGGTTTTGATATTAAGCACCTTGTGTCGGATGCGATGATTTTGGGTCAAACTTAGGTTAGCTCGCGCGAACTTTGGAGGAAAATGTACGCAACTCTGAAGCCCCGAAGTTGCTTCGGGGTTTTCATTTACAGGAGGAATTTGATTTACGATCCCGGGAGCCGTGTTACATAAAGTCAAATCGCAGGACTGACCGGTTAGTGTAGGGATAAACGAAGCACGTATCGTACTTCGGAATTTCGTGATTATATGGATTTCGAAGGTTTCCGTTAATTTTCTAATGGCTTTACCAATTCTCCAGTAATATAATGAGTAGATTTGGGGAATTGGGTTTGGATTTAGTTTCGTTTATTGATTTTAGCAACCGAGAACTCGGAGGAAATTTGATGTGAATATTCTTGTTACAGATATATTTTGTAATTTCTATTGCATCTTTTTTCGAGCTCTACGAAAATAATTTCTGAAGTACTGTTTCCCTTAGGAAAGATTTCCAAGTACATAATGCTAGTAAATCCGGAAACTGTTTCTTGTACGTTGAATATCACCGCGAGGATCACTTATTTATGACGGCAACTTTAACTGCAACTTAAAGTGGTACAGCGAATGACAATAGGAAGCGAACAATGCGCTGTTCTGAATTTTTCTCTCCAATGAAGTTACCAAGAATACTCAAAACACGAAACGATATGAATGAATTCATCAGAGGAGTTATTAAAGTTTCGCAGTGTTTTTTACCTTTTGAGATTCATTTTTCATTTCGAAAATTAATTTTATCCGAATTTTTTACATGGCTGACTCCACTGATTTTAATATAAAAACTTTTTTCCCTAGAATTCTTTTCTACCTTTACATACAGAAATATAAGTATCATTTGTAGATAGTGAGAAAATGAAAAAATTGATTGAATCGTACTTGTTTTTTCTGGAATCATCAGATTCAATATTTCGAGATCATAAGGCATACATCAAGTCTTAAATTTCAAAGCATGTCGTATTTGTAACAGAGTCAGGTCAATTTTAAGCACTCCATGAATAATTTGAGAAGAAGTTGGGAACGAGATTTCCTTGATTATATGGAACACGCAAATTCGAGTGGATAATTTCAAATGGAAACTTACGAGGCCTTTTGAAATATTGATATTCACTTTGCTAATTGCGAAGGCATGAATTTTGGACTCCAATTCAAGTAGCAGGAAGTTTCCAAAATCACAAGGAATCCAGGCAAAAAACGTTCGAACTTTTTAAGAAAGATGTACGTTCAGAAAATTGAGAATCATTTTCGATGATTCGGAAAATGTTTTTCATTATCAGACTTACATCGAGTTTCAAGAAACCAAACTCTCGAGTACTAAAAGTAATTTTATAAGCAAACTCACAAGTCCGAAAAGTAATTTTTTCTAATATTTTGCCATGGTAGTTTTGATTCCGATGATCCGTCTTAGAGTCGACGTTCTTAACGAAGCGTCGCTTCTCGCGGACGTCGAAGCTTTGAAACTGAAAATTCTGGTGGGTCTTTTTGTCGAGGAAAATCCTGGCAGGTCCTCAGACGCGATTTAACGACTTTCCACGGGCAAAGGCTTTATCAAAATAAACCTCTCTCCCGCAAACTTTGCGGGGAGAAATTTTCAAACGATATTACATAAGTACATAAATGGCTTTATTAATCGATACACGCGCTGTTTTCGTAAAAATAGAATAAATAAATCGCTGTTTAAGAATGTTTTTTCTTTGATGTTTGAATACCTTGTTGTATCAGAGTTTACAGTATCTTATAAATATACTTTTTTTACTTTGTTAGAAAAAGAATATTATATAGCGACTGACTATACATGGATTTCACTACTTGGAATTTTTTCGTCTTGGAATTTTCGTTACATAATTTTCTTATTCATTTATGCTGAAGTTGAATATTTTGGAATTAAAAAGGAACACATGTGTCTGACCGTGTATGGATTTTTTCGCTCATAGTTCGATATTTTTGAATATGGTTTTCCTTTTGTAACTGGATTATTAAATTAGGATGATTTTTGATAAATTGTGATGAAGAAGTTTATAAAAAACAGGCCTAACAATACATAAATTCTTCCACTGGAAGGTGTTTTTGAATTTCTGTCACATAATTAAATTATTCAATAGCGCTGATTTTTCATATTTTGGGTAAAACAGAATACGGAATAGTGTCTGACCATGTAAGGATTTTTTAACTTGAAGTTTGATATTTTTTCTAAGTTTTCGTCACATAAGTAAATATTCCTAAACCTCATAGCTTGAAAAATTGAAAAAAAAGCAATGTAGCCGAAAAAATGACACGTTGTCATCAAAAAATGCAATATTTATCGTTTCAAAAATTCAGTTCATCATGTGTCGAATCTAAAAAAAAAAAAATGAGCGAAGAACAAGAAAACATTAAAACAGAAAAAGCAAAAACAAAAAGACGTCAAAAGTGCGATAAAAGTATAAAAAACAACCGTACATAATTTCCCAAGTACGAAAAAAACAAATCACGAAAATCCAAAACGTTTCCCTCGCCCACGCCACTGGCTCCAACTTGAAAACTCAAATTATCATCAAAGCCCCGTCCTCCTCGAAGCGACGCGCAACGACCCCGGAAGAAAAGAAGGAGCCTTGAAATACGATTATCAGGGAAAATTGACTGTCGGAAAGTCTTAATTGAGCAGGTAATTTTTCTTCATAAATCTTTCATCCAATTCCGAGGGAAATGATGATTGCCCGCGGGCGCTCTGGATGCGGATAAAAGTTTTCCTTTTTCTGGGCCGCTTTCGTGAAATTAACTAATTGCGAAATTTCGAGAGGAAGTGGCGAGACAGGCCGGGAAAGCTCGCATTACAATTCCACGAGCGAAGTTGCCCCGCGCGCCCGACAGCCAAATAAGGTCGTTATCCTCACGTCGTTTAATGTTAAACCTACTTTAATCCCTCTCGAAATTTTTCCTACCAGGGAGGGGGGCTCCTTGGCCCCTTTTCCTTGTCGTGGAAAACTTTCCACGGGCTTAAAGGGACGTACAATTGAACGTCTCGAGTTCGACAAAGTTTATAACTTTTCGCGACAATCGGACGACGAGTGTGCAGTCGCATGCCGAAGTTCCGTGTTACGAATAACGCGCAGTACACTGGGAGGATATGGGCGATTCGCGAGGAAAAAAACGCCCGACGGCTTTCGCGAAACTTCTCGACTGCACTTTTTCCGAAAAATTTCGTTTTATCTACCCCGCGATTCCGCGGGGTTTTATGGAACGCGGGAACGAATGTTCAAAGGGATATCGCAGTTTGGGATTTCTTTTTCACGAGGGACCTGAATAGGGGTTTCGCGTTTACGGGAGGAGGAATATTTTATTGGGGAATTTTTTGAATTTTTGAGGTTTTCCAGGGATGATCTGATCTCGTTGGGGAATTTCACGTTCTGCATTTTTCGAGATAGTGGTTATTTGCAGATTTGTATTCATGTAGGAAGTAGAATATTTTTATTATTTTGTAGGGGTGTTTGGAATACTCGTATGATGTAGATGCTCGTGATGTTCATGTTTCTTGTGTATTTCGATTCAAGATTGGGGGTTTGAATTTAGAGAGACTCGTGTAACTTTGTGATCAAAGCTTGACATTTACTGTAACTTATTGAGCGAACTCGCGAACGTTGTAGAACTTGTAAACTTTTTTGAGTTTAACTCGTGTTTTCGTGGAAACTCAGAATTTTCATTTCAATTTTTTAATTGGTTTTACAGTCTGTGATGATAATAATTTTTAACTGTTGATCGATATATTTGTATGTATAGCTCACGTTTTTTAGTGTTTTTGAGAACTTCGAAAATTGTTTTCGTTTTTTGGAATTGCATCTAAACTGTGTGCAAGTTCATAAATTTCTTAATTGTTATCGGTTGCTTTTAAAAACCTTCAAAAGTTTATCGAAACTTTTTTAATTTCAGCCTTGTAGATAGTTTTGACAGCTTTGGAACATTTCTAAAACAATTTTTTCATGTCAATTTTGCGCAATTTCGAGGAATTTTTTTAGATACTTCTATCATTCTTTATGTATTTGAAAATATTGCTAACTTACATCAATTTATAGACAGTCCATAAAATATGCTCGAAGAAAATACCGAAAAATTCCGAAAAATAAATTCATAGAAACAATTCAGAAATTTTCACAATTTACGGACGACTTTGGAAATTTTTGACGATTCACTATGGCTATCCAAAATCAGCAAGTACTGAACGTTCAAAATCCGTCATTTTATGATTTTCGAGTGGAATGAACATTCCTTGTAAATCCTACGGGATTGTTCAATCAAAATCACGATTTACTATCAATGAAATCTGCGTTGCAAAAGAAATAAGACCTCATTTCCCACGATGAATCCGCAATTATTTTCCGCACATCATTAACACCGACGGAAAAGTGTAAGAAAAGAGGCAGCGTCGGGAATATCCAATCCCCAGACAAGAAGTCGGAGAAATTTCGTTCCTCGGGACTCATTTTCCCTCGATTCGGAGACATTTTATTTACCCATTCCCAGCCCGTGACACACTTGCCAGGCGAATCGATAGCTCTCCCCGTGCGTCCCCCGGGACTCGTCGCTTTTTTTTGTCCCACACCCCTTTCCTAAATAGTAAATGGCGCTAATCGACGCGGAGAAAATGGAGCGCGGAATAATTTCGCGGACGAGATTGACGGCTCGAGCTCCATAGCATGGGCTTCCTGAATACATTTCCTCATCTAAAAACTCTCGGTGAAGCATTTTCGAGTGAAATTTTCAATATGTTTGAATAATTCGATAAATGGTCAGTATTTCTGATTGTTGTGGGACATTCTTATCCAGTTTTTAATTGCATCTCCAAAAATCAATTGGAGTATTGAACAACCTTTACAAACATGAAAAAAATATCAGACTTTAAGTGGAAAAGTCAGATACTATTGCGTGTTAAATTTTCTGACTGTTAGTTTTTACTTGAACATTTTATATAGATATATATATATATTATATTTTTATATATATATATTGGGAAAAATTATTAGCTGGATTTTCCCAATATATAACAATGTTAAATTTTTTTATCACGAAATACAGAAAATCAGTGAATTGAATAATTTTTTAACGTGACAGAAACATAAAAAAAAAGTTGAGTGGAAAAATCCACATATATTATAGTCAGACGCAATAAGTTGGGAATATGAATGCCGAAGTCTTTAAATTTTAATATTTTTTTCGCTTTTCTTCCCACCAATTCCAGTGTATGGATTCCTGAATTCAAGAGATCTTCGATTATCAAATTCATACCTAAATTCGAAAGCTCAATTTTTCACATTTCGTGGATCAATTTTTTGAATTCTCAGTTTCAGTTTTCGGCTTAAAATATTCAAATTACCTAATTTCTCAAATCTTGAACTGTTCGCGATTTTGATTTTCAAGTTTTCCAGAATTTCTGCATCAAGACTTCATAATTTTCCATTCACCAATTAATTCGAGTAAACTACGTGAATAAAAAAATCTGTATTGTACAATCAATCATCTCCGAATTATATCATTCTGTAAATTCCTTTCAAACGAATAAATGAAAATTTCACATGAAAACAGATGTTTACACATCAAATTTACCCATGAGCCCCGTACAAGCACCGCATTCCATGTGCCGGAATAAAAAACAAGGCCGGTGATGGGAAATATCATCAGAGGCGATGGCGCGATCGCTCGGCCAACATCAACAAATAATTAACAGCAATTAAGCCGTTGGCCGGAGTTATCTATACGCCATTAATTTCGGTATCGCTGAATTTCACTCAAGAGAACTTCCACTCATCCGGCTGACTGTGGCCTCGTTGCGTGCGCGCCTATCTTTTATCCGCGATATTAAACCGCCGCCCACATAGGAACGTTAACTGCCTGTCTACCCCTTCCATCTGTTTGGTGCGTTAACCACGCACCAGCAAACTACGGCGTACATTGTGCCTCCATATCTCGTTACGCTAAAGCCCTCGACCATAAATAGTATTGATATTGAATATTTCGGTTCTTCTGTGCTTGCTTGCTCTGGTTATTTTACTAAAGGATCGGTGTTGTTATTAGTGGTTTATGAATGTTGATTGAAACCGCATCAGGTTGAATCAATAGATTAATTTTCGTAAAAGTCTCACGGTACAATTCGGTATACTTGGATTTATTTCAAATTTGTTAAATTTGGTTTCGAATTCGTTTTCTGCAATGTAAAGAGAGAAAATATGAATGTTTGTCGATGATATTGAGAGAGGTAAGAAAATATCGATATTTTTCTAGTGATACTTCTCATTTATATTGGACCGTAACTTTTTCACGCAAATGAATGAAACTAGTTTGCCCCGTGAAAGGATAAAAAAAAGCATGAAAGCGGGGGATTTTATTGCGCAGCACTGATACGGGCTGGGAGAAACGGGGAAAATGCCTGGGCAATTTGTTAGCGCGATATTGCCAGGCATCAAACTGAAAGTTCCCGATGTAAAATGGTGGAAGAAGTATCAATGAACGCGATCGGATGTTTTTCGTCAGTTTGTGAGAATGGCAGTCGATTTCGTCGATTTTTCTTAGTTTCTGGAAAGGTTATACTTGATACATTTTGAATTTTTTTTATTTAGTATTTGATAAATTTTGTTGTATACCTAATAGTGTTTTTGTAATTTTTTTGGTATTTTTGTGATAAAATTTTTACATTCAGCTAGATTGTATGGGTGTCGCTTCGAATTTTTCGGACTATGCATTTTTCGGGATGTTTCGACATTTTCGGGCTCTTTACCAAAAATAAAGAGTCGAGTGAAGAAAAATGAAATTGAAGTAATAATTATTTCGTTAATTTGTAGTATTTCATCGACAGTTGATAATGATGATTGCAATAACAACATTTTTCGTAATTTTTTAAGTTTCTAAGGATGTTTAAAAATGTCCTGTTTTTTATATCGATTTTAAAATTTTTCTAAAATTACGCGAAATTTTGTTAAATTTTCACTAATTTGCAAAATATCATTTTTTCTTCGAAAATTTGTTGACTGATGATACTTTCAAGGATATGATTTTTTTCCTAATTTTGTAACCTATTGGGAAGTGCAAAAGTATCTTATATTTTTAGTATAATTTTAAAAAATTTTTTAATAGGTATCATGCACAATTTTGTCAGATTTCCAATGATTTTCGAAGTACTGTTATTCTTTGAACATTTCGTGGAATTTTCGATATCTTTTGAAGTATTAAAATTGTCCGTAATTCAGTAAATTTTGAAGTATTCAAGAAATTTTTCACATTGGTTCTATAAATTCGTGATTTTCATAAAACTATGAAAGATTTTCTTACATTTTCAACAATTTGCGGACAATGAGAATTTCTTCAAATTCCGTCAAATTTTTCAGAGTGTGAATTCTTTCCTAATTTCGTAATCTTTTGTACACAAAATTCAAAATTTTCTTGTATTATTTGTATCTCCTTCAAGAATTTTCCAATAACACGCATAATCTTGTCGAATATGTAGTAATTTTCAAATTATTATCGATTCATCAAAACTTAATAAATTTTTTAAACTTTTCAAAATATAAATTTGGTGGTAGTTTCGTCAACTTTAGGAAATTATTGTAACTTTCCATATTTTTTCCATCATTCTTGGAACTTCGTATTTAACTACGCAGAATTATATTAAATTTTCAGTAATTTTCAGAATATAAATTTCTTCACAAAATTCTGTAACATTGAGATAATGTTCCAATTTTCTAAATCTTCTTCAATTTCTTCTCAAGCTCCAAAGTGGGCCCTGAATATGGCTCTGAATTCCATGATCAATCTTTCAAACGTTGAATTTTCCAATTTTCATTCATGAATTTTCATATCATTCAATCACAGTTTCCAAGCTATACATTCTTGATTTTCAGCATATACGAATTTCCAGATTATAAAATTAGGTTTTCATGATCACACAATTTGAAAATTTCGATTTCTCAATTAAAATTCCAAAATCTCTATGTTCAATTATGAGTAAATATGTATTCTCTGATTTTTTGATTCTAAAATACCCAATTTTTTGAAGTGCACGTTCGCACGTTAAAAAACTTTTAACTCAGAATTCCAATCAATGAGTATCGGACATTTGTCGAACAAGTTGAGCCGAAAATTCATCATGTTTTCTATGAATGGAGAATATCGATCAAACTTTTCCGACTTCCATAAAATAATCCCTTTTCCAACAAACCTAAAACCCCACAAAGTAATCCTGGTTCCTTTCGACACCGCGTAACTATACACCCAAAATATCTGTTTTCGTTATTTGCGGGGCGAGTTTAATCGCAAACAGTTTCGCACGTACGCGACTGTTTTTAATCGAATTTAATCGGATTCCCGTTCGCGCTGTTATCTTTCGTGATTGGGGCGACGATTTTATTAGCGCGATTCCGTCGAGCGGATTGCGGCCCGCGCCATCGTTGCTTTCTGAATTTCTATTACACCTTGTTCCGGCACGTCCTAAACTTTTCTCTCCCCTTTTTCGCGCATACATATTTAGCGCGGGTAATTCTCGATTTCGATCGAATGTTTTTCGTGAAATACGGCCCGATTTTCGCTGGGCGTCGCGCGAACGCCGAGAACGGGAGAGAAAATGTAATACGCCGGGCAATTTCAAAGTGACCAGAAGGATTTACATATATTACAGAATCATTCCGCCGGTGATATTCGTATAACCGAAAGCGTAATTTTTTCGGCAGCAGAGTGATAAATGTAACATGAAATTTACCCGGTGCGAATTTGCTGAATGTAAATGATTCCGAGGAAGCCGCGATAAAACGTGAAAAATGGCTTTTTTTCCCGGAGGTATTGAGTTTCATAGAAATTTTCGAAAAATACGTTCGTGCAAAATGAGAGGAAAGTGCATATGGTGGAGAAATTTCAGGGATTTATTCGGTGGACATAGAGAAAAATGTGGAATTTAAAAAACAATGAAAGAGAAAGAGATATTCTGTCGGAAAAATTTCTCTGAATACTTGTTCTACAAATTTCACGGATAACTTTAATGAGGAAAATCATGAATAAAAACGGAAAATCCATTCTCATTCAGGTTACGTCATCTCAACTCGCAAACATTTCGCAGAATTCCGTACTGCTCATTACAGAGTCGTAATCCATGTAAACCATTAAAAATTCCATCTGTTTCAAGTTGACAAAGTTTCGCCCCTTTCAAAATTTACGTCAACTTCAATCAACCTGAGCAGAAAGCAACGACATCGTTAACGTTCCGAGGGGCTTGCGCTGATATCTTTCAGTCGAGGGAAAAGTTTTCCCGACTCTTATCGAAATCCTTCAACTCGCGAAAAATTTTTCTCAATACGCGTCGCTCATCAAGTCGATGTCAAAGCAGCTGAGAGGATAAATATGGGAACCTCCGTGAAAACACGCGAGATGCTTTTTACTGAATTCTCCAAAAGCCGGAAATCAATATCAAAGTCGTATCGTCTTTCTCGATGCCAGCCCACAGTCGAAGTTCACTACTTGACGAGTAGTGAGAATCTTCGGAGTCGAACATTTGTGTAAAGGATTTCGGAATATTATACTCATATATAATCTTATGTCCGTCTTATACGGTCATGCATGAATTATGATCGTACATAATAATGCATGGAGATGTATGATTATGCAATCGTGTGTTACGTTCTTCTACGGGAATTGATGATCATATACAGCCGGAATTATTGTGAATGGTCAGGATTTATACGCGATGATGTATGATTACATACATATTTGAAGTTTTATATGCATTCAAAAATGAGAATGCATTTTGGAGTTCGATCGTGTTTTTTGATGCTGACCAAAGTCGAATTACACTACTGAACTAGTGGTAGGAACGTTCGAAAACAGATGTTTCGGTATTTTCGAAAGTTACCATGTTTGATACTTTGAGGGAATTCAGGGATTGAAACTTTGCGGTTACATGAACATCGAAAAAGCAAGCAAGTGTAAGCGCATGGAAACGTCAATCCATCGAGAAAGCGATGTATTGTGTGTAACCGTGTATTTTGAGAGCTTGGAGAACTATAAGTGTTGGTAGAAATATGTTATCCATCAATTTTTGGAATTCTACTATAAGAAATTTGGGAATTTCGGGAAATTATTGGAATCTGTGTAATCTTGCGGTGAGTCAAAATCTAGTCGTTTTTCGGAACCTAGTGTTTTGGAATATGTATAGGAATTTATTCATCATTCATTTTTTTCAATTTCATAAATGCGGAGTCTGGATGAAGTTGGGAGAACACTCAAATTTCTAGAAAAATCAAGAAAATGTTCCAAACTCGTCAAAAATTTACGAAAAAAAAAGTTGCAGTAACTTTGAGAACATGAGTGAGATTTATAAACAATTCGAATTCAAGAAGTTGAAATTCCGAAAGATCTCTGAAACTCTCAAAAAGTCCTTACAAACTACAAAAACTGGTGAGTAAGTATCTAAAAATCCTCCGAAAACCTACTTTATATAACTTTCAATCTATACCTTCCCTCGCCTAAAATCGTGTCAAAAAACAAATTTTTCGTCCGCGAGCACATTCATTTTTTTACAAAAGTGCAATCAGGATTCCCTTGAATCTTTGGAACAACCATTTTGCAAACAACTTGACACGCTGCGGCAAAGGCACGCTCAAAGGAATCTACTAACGAAGCCGAGAAACGCTCATAATTAACGACGAAACATTTTGCAACATGCGTTCGCGACGACGCTCGCGCCTTTCGCAATTCAGAAACTTTTATTCCGCGTCAGTCGTGATTTTTGCCGCGCTAAATCAATGGGGAAAACTCCGCTGAAAACGCCGTTTTATTTCGTTGCGAGCTCTTATAGTCGCGTGGAATTGTACACGTTTCAGTTGCGTAATTTTCATTTGAATTATGATGCTCTCGTTGACCTACTTGCCGATGGATCATGAAAGAAATATGCACCCGGTGCCTCACTGACGATGAATCGTTGCATAACAACTCGTAATTTTTGTCATTCCCAATCACTTTATAGCGCGCTACTCGCGTTGGAATGTTCGACGAGTCATGGCGTTATTTGTGGGATCGGATTTACGAGGCTTTCGCATTTCTTTCGAGAGTTTTGGTTTTTCGGAACTTTTGATTCACGAAGTACATGGACGAAATATTTGGGAGTGAGGAGTCAGAGAAGTTCTATATTACACTGTGGTTCCCATAATTTATACAAATTTCGAAAACACCAGCAATGTTTAGGGGGGAGAGGACAGTTTCCCGTATAAAAATTTCGAAACCTTTTACCTCCATCCCCCGTATAAAAAGTTCGAAACCCTTTCCCCCCCCCCCGATAATCAAATAAGGGTACCCTCAAAGGAAACAAAAAGTCCCCCACACTTTCCTTTCCCCCCCCCCCCCCCCCCCCCCAATCATGAGACACTTTATCTTTCCAAAGAGAAAAAATTTCAATTTTCGCAACATCAATCAACAAACGCGACTGAAATTGTTCAAACATCTCACGTCCCTAGCAGAAACAGATTTCTTCCGCTGAAATGTTAATCTAAAAAATGGCCCGAGCTGGAAGTTAATTACCAACTTTTTTCCGTGACTGGCTCGATTTCAAGTTCCTCCAAGATTTTCGCAACGATAAATTGTTTTTTGCCATTTCGTCTCAGCCAGTGTGTCTGGCTTTTTCCACGGCGTTGTTTACGCGAATCCCGAGTTTCTTTCGACCTTTTCAGGTCGCTGTTGATCTTAAAGACGGCTGACGCCTTTACAGAGGCGAAAAGCGACTGTATTAGAAGTCGACCTCGCAGGCATTAACGGCGCATCAAGCAAACTCGGAGCGTTTTTTTCCCCAGGATTTTACGCGAATTCGGTGGGCTTTTCAGAAGGGGAATTCGAAAAATGCCGGAGCTTTGACTCCGCACTCGAAACGCAAATCGAGGGAGGCGGAAAAGGAATGGAAAACTTTTTCAGCTTGCGAATGTAAACGTTCAGTTTGTCTTCGACGTTTCGCTCGCGAAAGAGGCGAATGAAGCTTGGAACATTGAACGGGTCAATTCAACGAAAAGCCGATTGATTGGAAAACTTTCAAAAATGTCGTGAAGGTAGATTTGTGGTTATTGGAGAACATGTCGGGGTGGATATTTTTGCTGAGAATTGAGAATTAGCGGTTTGAGAACGAAGTTTATGCATAGTGGAAATTATGGATTTTGAAAATAAGAATTCGGAGATTCGAGAAATTTGAGACCTATGTATAGAAACGTAAGAATAAAAAAATTGAAAAAAGAAGTGAGTTTAGGTTAAGGAAAATTTAGATTCAACTTTTGAGAAATCAAAAAAATGTCCAAAAATTCAAGAGATGAATATTTAGGGGCACGAAAGACTGATTATATCGGAAAATTTTTGATTTGATAGTATTAGAACCAAACAGATCCAAAAATACCAACTTAGATAAATACGTAAAGAAAACGAAAACTCGGAAAAAAATATCAAATTTCAAGTAGAAAAATCCGTACATGGTCAGACATTATTGCGTGTCACTTTTTCAATCCCAAAATATGAAAAATGAGTGTAATAAAATAACGTATTTATGCGGTGTTAGCTTGAAAAAAACTTGAAGTGGAAAAATTGACGTATAGTCGGACACCGTACCACTTAACTTTTTTTTTTATCAAAGTTATGTATTGAAATTTTCGAGTCACGGCATATGAATTTTTATTATCGTTATTAGAATACTGGAAGGCTTCGCTCTCTGGGAACTTCCCGCGCCAATTCATATATTTCTGACTAACGAATTAATTTCGTCTACGTAAATTGGAATAATAAACCTCCTTGGACGTTTGCGCAAACGTTTTATCTATGCGAAATATGTAGGGATTAATGATAATTGATGTGACATGATTGGGAATTGATGGAAGTCAATGGAATCTGGCAAGAATTGATGAGGATCAATGGGGATTGATGGGAATCAATGGGAATTGATAGGAATTTAATTCATTGGAATTGACAGAAGTTGATGGCAATCGATAAGAATTACTAGGAATTAATAACAATTGACGGACATAGACGAAACTTAATGAGAATTGATGGGAAATGTTAAGAATTTATGGGAATCGAAGGGAAATGATGGGAATCTATGTTTATTAATAAGAACCAATGGGAATGGATGGAAGTTGATGGACTTCAAATAATGGGAATCAATAAGAATCAATGAGAATCGATGAGAAATGATGGGAATCAATCATAATTGATGGGAATTGATAACAATTGATAAAGATTAGCAGAAATTTATGAGAATTAATGGTGGTCAATAGAAATCGATAGGAATTTCTGGGAATTGATGGGACTCGATGGAAATAATGAGAAACTTACTGACGTGGCAGCGGGGGCGGGGAGTGGGGGCGGCCACATGTTTTTTCATAATACAGGAATACATAAATTTCCGAATTCAATGATTCTGATTGTGGGATTCAAATTCCAAACTTCAATGAACCCAGACAAATTCCGAATACTACAATAATGAACAATGTCATTCCATTTAAAAATGAAAAAGATAGACAACAAGCGGTAAAAATCTTCTCGCCCAAAACACGAATTCTCGTGGCAATATTCCGCGAAAAGATAACGGAATTAAAACTGGGATGAAACAATCAACGGTCGAGAAACGTCTCATTATACTCGCCCCGGACGAAAGTTACGAAAGTTAACGCCACTCAATGTGAATTGCTGCTATCAACATCGACGGAGGAACTTTGTAATTTTTCCTCCCTCAAACTTGCAAAACTTTTTGTTTCTCGTTGCGCTGTTAACATACTTGACGAGGATACACGGAAGGAAACAAGCCAGGATAATTAACAATTTTCCGTTGACTCAACTACGCATCAAAATATACATCCCTTTTTCATTAGACCCTATAACTTTTCACATGAATATCGTTAATTCATCAAGCCGCTGACTTTTAATTAAACGCAGACAACATTTTCCAGCTCGGTCCGAGGTAATCGAGAAATATTTCAGAGTTCATTAAATCCGAACTTTTCTGCGTAAATTGTAAATTTTTTATTTTGTCGGTTTTTAATCAGATGCGGGAAAAATTCGTGCGTCCAATTTTTCTCAATTGAAAAACTCATAAGGGAAAAAAATATGACAAATGTCCCGAAAAAAAAGGAGGAGAGTTTTTGAAGCGAATTCGATTGCACTTGATAACAGCGAATATTTTTATTACTTTTGAGGAAAGTTTCCGTCGAAGTTTGGCCGGGAGAACTGATACAATGGACTTTTTGTCGTGTCAACGACACATTCGCCGCAAGAACCTTGCCAACATTCCATTGAACTGATCTGGACGTGAAAGCCCGGCCGTTTGGGCCATTTTCAGTGATTTGTCGTTTTTGTATCAATTTGAAGCCAGATGGGGAGAACTGCGGCGCGGGGTAATGTTCTGTGATATATTACGCGATTTTGTTACTTTAGTACATTTTTGCGGTGCGCTGTTAACACCAAGGAAATCTGGAATGGGTCGTCATTTTTTATTTTTCGCGGGGGAGTACATTGTAATTGAAAAAAGAGAGGAGTTATGGCACTTGAATCGAAGTAGTGACCCATAATACTTCAGAATGCCGACGATTTTCGAGTTCTCCAAAGATTTTTTTTTATTGAGATTTTGGAAGATGCTTGAAAGCAGTGATGACTTCGAAAAAATTTTTCTACGTGCCTATATATGACGTTGAAAAATGAAAATCACGGAAAATCACACCCCCAGGACTTAGCTAGAAATTTCGTTCGGGGGGGGGGGGGGGGGGCTGGGGATATTTTTACTCGAAATTAATTCAACAAGTTCTAAAAGTGAATTTTTATTAGAATTATGGAAATTCCCTTAATTCTCAGAATTTTCAAAACTTTTTTTAATCTCTGAAATTTCCAAAATTTCTGAAATTCTCAAAATTGTCAAAATTCTTTTGACTTCTGCGATTCTCAAAGTACTCCGAACTTTCAAAATTCATGGTATTATTGAAAATCTTGAAATGTTCAAAATGTTCGAAATTATCAAGTTTCTCCAAGTTTCAGAAATTCGTAAGATTTTCGGAAATTCGATAATTATGGAAGTATTGTAAATTTTCAGGATTTCCAAAACTTTTTCAAGTCCTTGAAGTTTTCAAAATTTTCGAAATTCTGAAAGTTTTAAAAATTCAAAAATGTTAAAAATTTTTCAAAATCCTCTAAACTTCAAAAATTTTCGAAATTCCTAAAACTTTTAGTATTTCAAGCATTATGAAAATTGCCTTCATTATCAAGATCTTAGAAACTTTTTTGAATCTCTGAAATTTCTAAAATTTTTGGAATTATGAAAATTGTCGAAATAGTAAAAACTTTCCGAATTCCCTAAACTGTCGAAAACCTTAAGGTCTTCCAAATCATTAAGTTTCTCAAAATGTAAAGAATTCGTAAACTTTTTAAAACTTTTGGAACTTTTACAAATCTCTGAAATCTACGAAAATTTTGAAATCCTTGGCATTCTCAAAATTCCAATAACTTCATAGATCCTCAAAAAACTTCAGACTTAATCGTTAAAAATCTTGAAATGTCAAAAATATTCTAAATCATCAAATTTAGCGAAAAGTTAAAAATTCGTAACATTTTCGTAAATTCAAGAATTATTAAAATATTGTGAATTTTCAGAATTTTAAAAACTTTCTTACAACTCCGAAATTTCTAAAATGTTTGAAATTTCGGAAGTTTTCGAACTCCTAAGAACTCGTAAAATTCTCTAAATCCTTCAAACTCTGGAAATTCCCAAAATTGTTGAAAATCTTGAAATGTTTGAAAATATAAAATTTCTCGAAAACTTTGAGACTTGTGAAAATCAGTATTGTTTTAGTATTTTCTTTTCAAAATAAACTTTTTGCAATGTTCGTCATTTTTCAACTTTTCCATTATTTTCCTACAGAAAATCACCGAAAGTCACATATCCCAAGATTTCTCCCGCAACCCCATAAAACCTCGGAAACAATCCCCAAACCCAATTACATACCTGATTCTCGAAGTCGAAGGGAACGAGTCGTTCTCCAAACTCTGGGGCTCGTAAAGTTCCCCGGCGAAGATCCAGGAAACCTTAGCCCCGGGAACGGCGTAGACCTCGCATTCCAAGGTCACGTTCGCGCCCTCGTAAACCTCGATCCTCTGCGAGAGCCGGATGATAGGCAAGCAAGCGAGATCCACGAGTTTGACGCCTTTGATGGCCTTTCCCTGGAGGTGAGAGGACAGTCGATATAAATTTTATCTGGCTGTTACGAATAAAGGTCGTTTCATGAAAATTGAGAACTATGGAAGGGATTCCGTGGAGTCGTTGGTTTTAGAAGGGTGGATGAATTTCGGTTCCGGGGATATAAAATTACTGATGGGGAATTCTGATTTGAAATCTGTCAAGACTTCCAAATAATTCAGAAAATAAGAAGAAAATTTTCTAATTTTAGCAAAATAAATTCTAACGTCTCGAAACTAAAAAATATCCCTGGTGGCATCGAAAAAACTATAGAAAACAAATGGTCCGTTTTTTACGGTTTTTCTTCGTTTTCTTTGAAAATCGATCTTATAAACGTCTGAATTCCGAAAAATCAAACTGAAAGAAACCAGGAAAAGCAGTAATGTAAGATTCTGCGAATTCTCCAAAATTGTGAACTTCTCATAAATGTTGTTAATTTTCCGGTTTTTCTACTTTTTCAATGTCTTCTAATTTCTCAAGACATTTGAATTTTCTAAAATTATAACAAATTTCTCAACATTCCAAAAATTTCTACATTTGATGAAAGATCTTGCACACTTTTGAAGTTTCAAAACATTTTTAAAATTTTAACGATTTTTCATACTCCTAGAATCCTTGAAATGTTGAAATTTTGCAGAAATTCTGAAACATTCCTGATTTTCCAGATTTCTAAGGTTCTCTATTATTTTTAATTTTCCTTATGATTCGAAACTCCTGAAGTTTCCGTAATTCTCAATTTTTTCACCTCTTTCATTGATATTTTGAATTTTAATCATTTTACTTTGTTTTTCCAGTTTTCCAAATTTTCAGGTGTATTTTCATTCTATTTCTTCGATCATTGTTCATTGTCTTATAACTTCCTAATTTTCCCAAGGTTGAAAATTTTTGACATTTCAGATATTTTCTGTGATTTCCAATATTAATAATAACTATAAGAAACTAACTAATTTTTTGCTTCACCTGGTTTTTCAGCT
>JAPYZK010000934.1:0-21091 GCA_030522785.1 Platygaster equestris | reverse complement strand
ATTTCGAGAATTTTGAAAGTGTTTTGAATTTAGAAAAATTCCATAAATTTTGAAAATTTATAACTTCGTAACAATTCTTGAAATTTTCAGTATTCTTGGGATTTCAATTCTTTTATATGCACAGTGTTTGAGTTTCTTAAATTTTGCAACTGTTTTAAATTTAGAAAAATTCTGTTTATAGATTTTGGAAGTTTGTGATTTCGTAATGATTGGTAATATTACCAGTATTTTTAGAATTGTAAAAATTGTTGTTATATTCAGTTTGTAAGCTTTTTGGAAGTTTCTGAATTTTCGGAGGCTTCAGAAACTTGGAAAAATTTTTTCTTGACCATGTTTGAATTTTTATGTCTTTGAAGATTAAAAAATTGAAATTAACTGTTAAATTCTTTGATTTTTGAATTTCCAAGTTGAATAATTCGGATTTAAAATCACTAATTTTTGAAAATTTACGATCGTATTCCAGTTAGCGTATCCAAATTTTGATTCTGAAGTTTTCGAATTTAGGAAAATTTGCAATTTCGAATTTTCAAACTTAAATTCTCAAATTGTTCAGAATTTAAGTTCAAAATTCTTAAATGTTAAAATCAAAAGATTCCAACTTTTCGAATCCAAATTTTTATTCGAATTTTCAATTTTGATTCGCATTTCTAACATTTTTTTCAATTTATAAATAATCCGAATTATGCATGATTCTTAGTTTTTAATGAATTTTTGAAATACAGTTTCTTCTATTTCGGGAAAAATACAAAAATTCGGCAATTTTCGGATTGAAAAATCTTCGATTTCGAAATCTATTGAAAAGCTCGTGAATTTCAAAATTTTGAATGGCGATATAGCGAATTTCATAAGTTACAAAACTTGTGAGTTGTTTATTTTCAAAATTTAATAGTTTTTAAGTTCTGCTTCAAAATCTCGATGCAAATTCGAATTTACAGAAATGCAACAAATCTGCGATTTTGAATTTAAAGATTCGACAACGATTGAAAAACCTTTCTCGAATTTCTAAACTTCGAAAATTTCAGATTTTCAAACAAGAATTTTCAACTTTCTCCTTCATCCAAGAAATTCCAATTAAGTTGTCCAACTGTCGAATTTTCAGAACCTCAATTGTTCAAATTCGAAATTTCCAGATGTTCAGATCTAAATTTTCACGATTTCTAAAACTTCCAAATTCGAGCATTTTTGGATTTAATTATTCGAGAATTGAAAACTTTCGATTTCATGACTCCCATGTACCATTTTTGGTAATAAATTTTAAAATTAAATAATTCTATTTAATTTTTAATTTCAGTAGAAAATTCGTAAAAAAATTTTTTACTGATTCCAGTTTTACAGAAGTTCACATTTTCCATTTCATAACTTCAGCTTTTAAATTCGACAATTATGAATTCATGAAAATCACTTCCATGCTTCGAGAATAAAATGTTTCGGAGTGAAATCGTCATCGCGCCCAATTTTCCTTTTTTGTTCCAGGCGCCGCAGCGTCACGTCATCCCCCTGGAGCCATAAATTCGTAAAAAATTTTCTCTTCAATCCCCACGAAATTTTCTTCGGATAAATGCGATTGTGCGATTCGCGCGAGGGTCGCGGTAGACATGGTTCATGCATCGTGAGCACGCGTAAGCGCGAACGCGCGAAGAAAAACGCCAATGCTTGGGAGGGACTGGATAATCGCCGTCGTGACGCGTCGGAAACGCCGTCGTGGGGAGGCTGCGGCCGATGATGACTCGTCATTGAGCGAGATCATTCGATCATTGCCGAAAACGCATTTCTGATCTCCTGAGTCCGATGATACTCGTGGAGGATGAGGAACCTCGCGACAATCGGCGCCCTTTTGCTGGCGCTTCTCGCGGCCCGCCTCAACTTCGGCACAGGGGATGATTTAAGTGGGGTGAAAAATTTTGGAGTCAAGAGAGTTTCGAATTATTTGGGGGGAGTGGGGGAGGGGATGGGTGGGGGGTTTTTTTTAGAGGGCGACGAGGGCGAAGATTTGGAGACGGAAATTCGGAGGAGGATCCGGAAGAATCGGGGGTTCGATGCGTCAAGGTAAGATTTTTTTGTTTGCTGAAGTCAACAGTGAAAAACCGTAGATATAACTAATTTGATTCGGTATTGAATGTTGGGAATTTTCGAAATTTACATCAGTTTTTCAAATTTTATCGCAAATTGAAAATTTTACTGATATTTGTTTTGCAAAATTTTGAAGATTTTTGAATTTTGCGAATTTTGTTGTACGTTTCCGCGATACACAATTTTGCGAATTTGGAAGATTTTCGAATTTTTGCGATGTTTGTTATACATTTACGCGATAGTAGAGATTTTTGAAATTTTATGGAAAAGGAAAATTGTCGACATTTTAGACATTGGAAATTTTTTGGAATTCGGGATTCTTGGACATTTTCTGAAATTCTAAATTTTGCAACATCTTGCGAGGAAAGGTATTTTTTATTAGTAATCGGGAAATCCGCAATTTTTCGAATATTTTGATTTTAAATTTTTGAAAAATGTTTTTTTGCGTGGAATCTGGAACTCCTGAAAATTTAGATAAATTGCAGATTTTCTAAATTTGGATGAAAGTTTCATATTTTTTAAATTTGAGAAATATTGCTTACTTTTTTAATTTTGCTTTGATATTTTACTTTTTCAAATTACCAGATTTTAGTGAACCATTTTGAATCGTTCTGAATATTTTCAATATTTTATAAACATTTCATTTTTCTCAGATTTCAAAATGCTCACGCTTTTACGAAAATTGCAAAATTTTTATGTTTCAAAAAAACCTTCAACTTGTCTGAATATTTTTAAATATTTCGAATCTGTGCATTAATTTTTTAATTCGTTTACATTTTCAAATTTTAAAGAACCTGAAATTCCGAAAAATATTTGGATGTTTGCAAAAATTAAAAAATCTTCGATTTCTGGAAACATTACAAATTTGTTGTCTCACTTTCCGAAAAAATTCTCTACAGAAATTTTAAGAAAAAGTCTACATTTTTCAAACATGCGAATTTGCGAATATCAGTATGAAACTCCGAAAAATTTGTCTAAATTTTTAAAATATCCAGAATTCCGAAAAATTCGTAATCCTCCACATTATTCGGTCAAATTACGTAAATTTTGAAAGTATTAACGCCAATTTTCCAAATTTTGGAAAATTGCAAAGGAAAAATCCTGAAAACTTGTATTTTTAAAATATGTTGTTTTTTAATCGTTTTATACCGATATTTACGAAAGCTTGTACATGTTTGAATCTTTTTCAAGGCATCTTATTTTTTCTTCAAAATATAATTTTTCCTTCGACTAAAATTTTTGAGTTTCCCTATTTTTACGTACAGTTCTTCAATTCGAAAAAAATTCTACATCTTCTGTATGTTTTAAGAAAAAGCCTAAATTGCAGAACTCCAAAAAATTTGCCTAAATTTAAAAATATTCAGAATTTTCGAAAAAATTCGTAATCCTCCACATGGTTTTGTCAAATTACGTAAATTTCAAAATTATTTTCATAATTAAGCAAATTTCGGAAAATAAAAAAAAATTCTAAAAACATAAAATATTGGAAATTTTCTGTTTTGGATTCGTTTTATACCCATATTCACGAACGTTTATACATGTTTAAACCATTTTCGAGGCATCTTATTTTTTAGTTAAAATTCAATTTTTCCTTAGACTAAAAATTTTCAAATTTCCTTATTTTTACTCTCAAATTTTGAATTCAAATTCTTTGCTCAAAGTTTTAAAAATTTGAATCGAAATTATTTAACTTTCCAATTTAATTCAAAACTCGCCATACATTTATGGATTAAGACCTTTGAGACATTTTTTCGTTTTTCTATCATCGCAGTTGGGAAAGGCAACTGCCGTTTGAAAACAAAAATCACAAAAAAACGAGGATTCGCAAATTGAGCTCGACTAAAAAACCGGCGACGAATTCGAAGACTAACGAACACGCGACAGTTCACAATGAGAACCCAGTGTCGAAGAACGGCATTTGCCACAGCATCGACATTCGGAACAAAGTGAAATATTTCGAAAAATTGCAAAATTGCACCATCATCGAGGGATATTTGCAAATAAATTTGATCGAGGACCGTAACGAGACCTCGTACAATAATTTGAGTTTCCCGATGCTTCGGGAAATTTCGGGATACCTGCTGGTTTATCGCATTGGCGGCCTCAGATCCATCGGCCAATTGTTGCCCAACCTCGAGATCATCCGTGGCGACATGCTCATCGCCGATTACTCCTTCAGTATTTTCGAAAATCAAAATTTAAAAGAGGTGAATAATATTCGTTGATAAAATCTTACATAAGAAAAAGATATGGGAAAATGTTGAGAGTTTCTGGCAATTTTAGACGATTCATGCATTTTTGTGAGAATATTGGGATTTTTTAAGAGTTTGAAGACATTGCGAGACTTGCGAAATATGAACTTTTATCGAAATTTTGGGGATTTGCAAACATTTTTGAGAATTGGGAGAAATTTGGACTATTTTCAGAATGTTTTGAAAATTAGTCAGAATTTTGCAGCATTTTTCAATATATCAATTGAAACTGTATATTTAAATTTTAGTTGAATATGAAATAAAAATCATTTCGATCTTACTCGATAAAAATGTGTAATTTCGAAGAATTTAGGTGATTTTTATATTCATTGATATCTTACGTAAGAAAAAGATTTGGAAAAATTTTGCGAGTTTTTTTGGATATTTTAGACGATTCATGAGTATTTTTGAGAATTTTCGCGAATTTTCAGATTTTTGGAAACTGAGTGATATGAACCTTTTATCAAAATTTTTGGGATTTTCGAACGTTTTTAAGAATTGGGAGAAATTTTAACTCCTTTTAAAACTATTTAGAAAATTAATTCGAATTTGGCAGTATTTTTTATTATATTAAGTGCAACTTTTCATTTAAATTTTAGTCGCATATTAAATAAAAATAATTTCTATCTTATTCGATCAAAATTTATAATTTCGAAAAATTTAGGTGATTTTTATATTCATTGATAAAATCTTACGCGAGAAAAAGATAAGGGAAAATTTTGTGAGTTTTCAGCAATTTTAGACGATTCGTGAATGTTTTTGAGAATTTTCGCGAATTTCCAGATTTTTGAAGACTTTGCGTGACTTGCGGAATATGAACATTTTATCGAAATTTTAGGGATTTCCAAACATTTTTAAGAATTGGGAGAAATTTTGACTTCTTTTCAGAATGTTTCGAAAATAAGTCAGAATTTTGCAGTATTTTTTAATATATAAACCAACACTTTTTATTTAAATTTTAGTTACGTATAAAATGAATAAGATTCCGATCTTATTCAATAAAAATTTATAATTTCGAAGAACTTTGGAAATTTTTTTCGATCCTGAGCATGATTGTTTTTTATTTTTTATAAAAATTTCGGCAAACTTTCGCGTGTTGATGAAGATTTTTTGTTTTTTGTATATTTTCAATGATTTTCTGAAAAGTTAAGGAATTTATGAGCATTTTCAGAAATTACTAAAAATTACGGAACGTTCCCTAGAAAAAATCAGTTAGCAATCCATGAAGCTTCTAAATTTTAGAAAACTTTGCGTTATTTAAAATTCTCTGAAATTGTAACCGAATATTTAAAATTTAGTGAAAAAGGGTAAGCAGAAAAAAGACAAGAGAAAAATTTATTTTCAGATTGTTTTAAAAAATAATCTGATTTTTGTAAATTTGTGAATTGTACAAAATTCGGGAAAAAATTCAGATTATTCAAATGTTTCTAAAATTTGTTTTTTTGCAAAATGTATCTGAATTCAAAAAAAGTACGAATCTTTAAAATTTGAAAGAATTCACAATTTACGTGATATTTTACAGTTTTAATTTTTGCGAAAATTGAAAACTTCCTCACTACCCACTCCGTAAAATTTTTGGAATTTTTTTAAAATTTCAAATTTGTTTATTTTTCGGAAAACTGGCTTCTTTCGCGAAATGTTGCAAAATTTCGAATTTTAGTCTGGATCGAAAAATAAGCGAATTTGATGTTTATTTGAAAATTCGGAAAAGTTCTAATTGTTGCAAAAACTTGGTAAATGTGCAATTCTAAATATTACAATATTATTGAAATTTTCATATTATCGTTAATCTTCAAATTAGCAATAATATGCGAAAAAATTCATATTATCGCTGTTTTTCAAATTCAAAAATTCTGGGAATTTTAGTACAAGTTGGAATTTTTGAATTATTTTATAAATTTCCTTTTCTTAAAAAATGTTGGAAATTTTTTCAACCTTGTTACAATTTTTATATTATCGCAGATAGAACATTTTTCAAATTTGAAAATTCTTTTAAATGTTATGTACTAAATTACAAATTTTTCGACTCCTCGTAAATCTGTTCTTTAAAAAAATATTGTTCAGTTTCAACTAAAATTTCAGAACTCTCAGAAAATTTGGAAAATTCAAAAATGTTTAAACTTACGAAAAATTCACGATTTCCACGAAACTGCAAAATGTTCAAAATCTTCAAAGAAGTTTGTTAACAAATCTGCATATTTTTCAAAATCCAAAAAATTCACAAAAATTTGAACGTTCACACAATTTATATGTCTGTACATTTTTTTCACGCAGTTTTAGAAACTTTCCAAATAATTGAACAAAAATAATTCACTTAAAAAATTCTCTCCCCTCTTTTCCAAAAACAATTAATTATTAAGTATAAACTAGTTTTTTGTCTCAAACAAATTCTCTGATTTCGATTCTGACACTGAATCTCCAGTTTTGAAAATTTTAATCTTCGAAATTTCTCAACATTTTCTCGATTAAACTATTCAAAAATGATTCATATAATTTTCCATTTTCCTCCAAAATACACTTTCATTTTTTAATTCCTGAGAAAATGTCTGTGATATCCCCGTTTTTTATTAATCATTTATTCGAATAAAGTTCCAAACTTCAAAATGAAGTAAATACGAAAAAATGTCGGTCATGCCAGAAACTCGATAAAATAATAATTCTTAAAAATCTCTCGTGCGTTTATCTTGATCGATCTATCACTTGTTCTTCCCACGCGGAATCAAAGCATGTTATTATTTCTCTCTTTTTTTTTATTGTTTTAAGTAGCCGTGACCGAAGTGACCGAATGATTGATCGCGTTTGACCCGGTCCATGATTTTTTAAATGACGGTAATTTTGTTCGCAGATTGGGCTGACGAAGCTGAGTCAGATTTCCAGAGGAAGCGTGCTTATCCAGAAAAACAGCGACCTTTGTTACACGGGTTTGGATTGGAAATCCATTGTCGTAGCCGGGGAGGTTCGCATTAATGATAATCATCCAAAATCTTCTTGCCCCGGTAAGGAAATATTTATTGAACGTTTTTTTTTACTCGCCGAAAAGCGGCGATTGTCAAAAAATTGGCTGGGATATCGAAAACATGAATTGAATTAGAAAAAATCATTCTTTAACCCAACGAAATTTACTTTGTATTCATTAAACTTTGTGAATTTGAGAGTCGATGTACTTTAATTTTTGCAAGTTCGAAATTTCATTTTTTCTATTTTCTATTTTGTTTATTTATTGAATTTGCATTCTCGAAAATTCTGAATTTATGAGTTTTATTTTGTTCGATTTTCCATGTTTCTAAGTTTCTGAGACTATTGAAATTTCAATTCCAAAGTTACATTTCCAGTCAATTTAAAATCAATGTGCGATTTTCAATCATTCACAAGTTTTTGGAATTTTGACTATTTCAAGTATTTCAAAAATTTTCTAGATTTTAGATATTCGGGACAGTTTTCAAAATTTTTTAAATTACCAATATTTCCATAATTCGTATTGAAATTTCGGAAAATTAACGAATTCTTAACAGTTGGAAAAAAAATTGAAAATTTTCAAAGTTTGGAGTTCGAGAATTTCAAAAGTTTTTAGGATTTACGAAATTGTATGAACTTGAAATATTTTGTAAATTTTAGAGATTTAAAGAAGTCTTTGAAATTTTGAGAATTCGGGAAGATTTCTTAATTTTTGACATTTTCAAAATTTTATGACTTCTTAAGATTTTGGGAAACTTGATAATTTGTAACATTTTCAACTTTTGAAGATTTTTGACGTTTACAATATTTTGAGAATTTAGAAAATGTACAAAATGATGTACTTCAATTTTTGTATATTCGAAACTTCATTTTTTTCAATTTTGGATGTTGGAGGTTTTCGTTAATTCATTGAAATTTTATTTTTTAAATTTCTGAATTTCAGTTTCTGATTTTTATATTGTTCGATTTTCCATGTTTCTAATTGTAAGTTTTTCAGACTCAATCAACATTTGTGCAATTTCAATACCAAAATTGAATTTCCAATCAATTAAAAATTAATATGCGATTTTAAAATTTACTGACTCTAAAATTTAAGATTACGCAATCTGAATTAAAAAAAAATTTTTTGATTAATAAAATTCAAATTTCAATGCGTGCTCATAATATTTTGACACTTTTCATATTTAAGACATAATTTTACGGTCCTAATTTTTTTTATACCCCATTTTCTCGGTTGATTTGAAGCCTTTTGAATTCCCATCTCGTCAGTTGCGAATTGAAAAAATGATAACGCCGAGAAAAAAAATTGATTCAAGTTCGAAGACTCCTTATCACTCGGTGATTACGTAATTACGCGACGTGCGATCGTTTTCATTCAAGAAACGGACGAGGTTACGTACATTCTACGGTTTCGCGCGAATGTTTTTCGCGCGTTGTCATTGACCTTTCGGTTCTTAGTTGTGTTGTAGCCTGTTGATGGCGATGTTTTGTTCCCGAAACAAGCGATTTGCATTCGTAATGAATTCGACATCTAACTTGTTGCGTTTTCTTTCTCTTTCCGTAAACTCGTTGCCTTAGGATTAATTGAACTTGGAGAATTTTACCGTTTTGGAATTTACTTTAAAACTGATTTTCGACGCAATTCAGGGTAGTTTCTGTCAGTGAGAAAGTACTGTAATGAATCGTCGAAGTATTTGATTTTTTGAATTGCAGTGAATTTTTTTCGTTTCGGAATTTTGGAAATTTAAATTCAGAACAATTTTGAAAAGTGCCTGGAAAAGACTGTTCGATAGGGATTTCGATCAAAGTGAGAAATAATATGACGTAGAATTTAAAATCTGAATCATTAATGAAATTATAAATCAGATGGAGGTTTTAATGATTTTTTGTACGTTTGGTTGTATAATTTTGAGGAATTTTGAGAAGTGTTACGAATTCAGGTTTGTAGAGTATTAAATATTACATTTTAGAACATTTTATTAGAATTTATCGAAACTTTTGGACATTTTTGAGAACTTGATTTTGGAAAATTTTCGCAAACTTTCTGGTTTCTGGTATGAAAATTAAAGGTGTAAGATTTAAAGTATTTTAGAAAATTTTCGATCTTGATTTGTCGAATTTTGAATTTGTCGGAAACACAAATTTTCTGGCGAAACTTGAAAAGTTTTGGATTATCTTGAAATTGTGGGAGTTGGAAAAAATTTTGAAAATTAAAATTTAGAACAATTTTGAAAAGTGCCTGGAAAAGACTGTTTGACAGGAATTTCGATGAAAGTTAGAAATGGTGTGGTGTAGAATTTAAAGTCTGTTTCATTAATGAAATTATAAATTAGGCGGAGGTTTTAATGATTTTTCGCACGTTTTATTGTATAATTTTGGGGAATTTTGAGAAATGTTACGAATTCAGGTTTGTAGAGTATTGAATATTGCCTTTTAGAACATTTTATTAGAATTTGTCTAAACTTTTGGAAATTGTTGAGAACTTGATTTTGGAAAATTTTCGCAAACTTTCTGGTTTTTGTTATGAAAATCAAAGGTATAAAGATTTGAAGAATTTGAAAAAATTTTTGATCTTGATTTTTCGAATTTTGAAGATTTTTCCAAAATTCGTGAAAACCTTTAAAATTTGAAGAAAATACAAATTTTCTGACGAAACTTGCAAAGTTTTGGATCATCTCAAAATTTTGGGAGTTGGAAAAAGTTTTAACAATTGTTTGAAGCTTATAAAAAATTATTCGACGTGCCGAGAAAATATTTCTTGACTAGAATTTTTCTTACGTTCATACGTGATGGTGACGAGTATGAAATTGATGATTTTGTAAATTACAGGTTGCAGTCATTGTCCTAACAGTCAGTGCTGGTCCGCGAATCATTGCATGGAGGTACCAAAGATGAATTGCCATCCTTTGTGTATAGGCGAGTGCCATGGTCCCAAAGATACCGATTGTAACGTGTGCAAGACTTTCAGACATGAAAATAGGTGTATAGAAAAATGTCCAGAGGGTTTGTAAGTAAACTTTGAATATTATTCGTCCAAATTGTGACTTCTAAAATTCAACATTCACAACTCTGATACACTGGGAGAATTAGAAATTAAAAGTTGATAGCAATTTTTAATGATTCATATAATGAAATCTTAATCGAAATTCATTTTGATGTGTACAATTTTGAAAAACGAACCCAAAAAGTGGACATTTCTGAATTTGAATGAATAGAATATTCAGAATGGAAAAATTTGAGTTTCATCAGAATTTTTATATTAATTAAGGAATTTATTTCTCTTAGTGGAACATAAAATTCATCATATTATGTCGGAAATTTCAAAATTAAATTTGAATCAATTCGGACGTGTACAGTTTTGATAATTGAAAAAAAAAAAAATTTGGAATTTGTATCCAAAACATGGACAGTTGTACATTTAGACGACTTGAATATTTAGAATGAAAAATTTTGAATTTTATCAGAACTTCTATGTTATTAAAAGGCTTTTTTTCTCTGAGTAGAAAATTAAATTTGGTATTATTTGAAAATGCTCGAACTAAAATATAGATCGATTCAAATTTGGGTGTGTACAATTTAAGAAACTCAGAATTGAAAATTTTGTAATTTATATCCAAAAAATATACAGTTCTAAATTTAGATGACTTGAATATTTAGAAAGGGAAAAATTAGAGTTTCGTGTTATTGAAGGATTTTTTTTCTCTTAGTGGAGAATTGAATTTCTCAAATTTGGGAAAAAGTCTGGAGTTAACCAATTGTTCTTTTGTTTAAGGTATGATTATTTATCGAGACGGTGCATAACTGAGGAAGAATGTTTTGAGATGAATAATCTACACAAGAAACTTGTCGACGAGGTTCCAGAAGAGATATTTTTTCGCTCTTTTAACGGCTCTTGTATATCGTCGTGTCCGGTTGGTTATGAAGATGATGGCGAGAAAAATATGGAAAAGGTATGTTTTTCGTGAGCCCTAGTGATTCTAGTTTTTATAAAAATCTTATAAAAAAATTTTTTTTATAAAAGTTTTATAAAATTTGCATTTTTCATAAAGTGGATTTATAAAAGTTTCATAAAAAAAATTTATGTATAAAAATGTTTTTTCAACATTTTTAAAAATCTTCAAAAATTTTTATAACCTTTTTTTATAATTTGCTAATGTATATACCATTTTTTCGTCAGTTAATGAGGTTCTAGCTGAAATTTCGTTTCGAAAGAAATTCAAAAATTTTTTGGAGGCAGCGGGATTTGAACTTGCGACCTTTGAATCTGAAATCCGATAGTCAGCTTTCTTTTCTTGTCCATCAAATCTATGTCAATTTGGATACTTATTTTCAATTTGAGTTGAAGGATTTTCGAATCCTATAAAGTCATGTTTTTGCGTTTTTTAATTGCTAAAAAACGTTACGAACATGATTTTCTGTTCCCTTATGTAATAAAAACTTATCAAATATTACTATAAGAGAAATTCTTTATATCAGGAAAGTTTTTTTTATAAAAATATGAAACTTTGTATACAAGTCGCGAAGTTTTTATAAAAATAAAGGTTTAATAAGAAAATTCGGAGGCTTTCAATTGTTTTTATGAAAAAACAGATGCATTTTATGAAAATTTTGACAGATTGAAAAAAAATTTTTTTTATACAGTTTTTATGAAACCACTTTATAAAAATCGAAAATTTTATATAACTTTTATAAAAACGACCTTATGAAAAAAGGAATTTTTATAAATATTCGCTGATTTTATAAAAATTTTGCCTGTTTTTATAAAAACTACTATCACTAGGGAGTACATATTGATAATTCGAAAACTACGTTCGACGAATTTTCATAATTTTCGATGTATGTACAGTCGGTTTCATATATGCCTGGTCTTTTCGAGATCGATTGTATCGACAAGTTTCATTCTGTGAGCTGTCTTCACATTCAACGTAATGTACTCACGAACGTTACGGAATGTAAATAAAAAAGTGTTTACGGATAGTCAGGTTTTATTTTTTTGTCTCTGACTAATCATTAAAAATGTTGGATAAACTGATAGTTTCAGAGGATTACTACAGAATAAAATTCGGAATTTTGAAAATTCATGTTTCAAACATTTTTGTTCTAGCCTTCATTGTCCTGTCGAATTTGCACGGGCAACTGCCGCAAGGAACACAGCGGCAGCTCGCTGACAAATTTGTCTGATGCTCAAAAATTTCGCGGCGTCACGGTAATCACGGGATCACTCGAAATAAGAATCAACCACGTCCACCTTAACATAGCCAAAGAAATGGAATCTGCGTTGGGTTTCATCGAGGAAATCGAGGGTCAACTGAAAATCATCCGCTCCGCTTCCTTGAGCAACCTCCACTTTTTCAAAAACCTCAGAGTCATCGGCGGCGAAACGAATGATTCCAGTTTGAGAGAAGCCAATATGAGCTTGATCGTCAGTGACAACCCCAACATCTCGGATCTCTTCCCGCCCCAACAGAAAATTGTCTTCAAAAAAGGCCGATTTTTTTTCCACGAAAATCCAAAATTGTGTTACTGGAAAATCGAGGAACTCGGGAAGAGAGTCGGCATTACTAATTTCACAATGGCGGAGGTCAGGAGAATTTTTTTAAAAATTGAATTATTTTTAGATTTTAGTTGATTTCTTGTTTTGTACGTAAAAATGAGGTAATTATTTTATGGAAATGCGAATTTTTGGAATCAATTTTGATTTATAATTTGATAAGTTCGACGTTGTTCGATCTTGATTGTTTCTGGGTTTTGAATACTTTGATTTGAATTGGTGAAATTGTAATTCGAAGTTTTTGAATTTTTATTCATTGTGTTCTTGTATTTTTTCATTCTGATTTGGAATGTTAATTGATCTTTGAAGTTTGCTAAACTGTAAAAAATTTTAAAAATGATGGAAAAAAAGTTCTCATTTTGTTGATTTTTCCGAAAATTTTAAAATCTTCGTAAATTCGAGACGTTTCAAATTATTCGGAGAAACGGAAAATAAAAGAAAGAAAATTTCGTCAAAAAAAGATCGTCAAAACTCTCAAATTCCCACATCTTAAATTCTAAAATCCATAATCCGTGGAATTTTGAATCCAAAGTCTCAAGTTCCCAAAAAATACTGAATACCCCTCCCTCTCCCCAGGTGCAACCAGCGTCGAACGGCGACGAGGTCGTCTGCAACACCGTCGAGCTGAGCGTCAAGGCCACGGAAACGGGCACGAATCACGCGAAACTCGCCTGGAGCAACCACCCTCTCCACAAAGGCGAACAGTTCATCAGGTACTTGTTGCACTACACCAAGACCAACGAAATAAATGTAATTTACGAGACAAACACCTGCGGCGACTTGAACTGGTCCCTCGTCGACGTCGCCGTGCCCGAGATGAATTCGCAACGCGTCGAAGCCACCGTGCCCGGTCTCGAGCCTTACGCCATGTACGCGGTTTACGTGAAAACTTTTTCCACTACGAGGGACGGATCCTCGAATTCCATTGGCCAGTCGGAGACGATACATTTCCGAACGAAAAACGCACGACCGTCGAAAGCCACGAACGTGCACTCGTTTTCCGTGAGCCCCTCGGAAATCGTGGTGAAGTGGTCGCCGCCGAAACACCCGAACGGTCCCGTCGGCCATTACGTGGTTTCGGGATTTTTGAGGAGCGAGGACGAACGTTTGCCCCATTACAGGAATTACTGCAGGGACGATGTTGAGGAGGAGGTGGAGGCGACGGCGCCCGTCGCGGAAATAACGGAACTTCCCGGGGTTTTGTCGTGTTGCGGTGAAGAGGAGGAGTTTTTGTCGTCGAAGTCGTTGGAGAAGTTTTGTCATGAGCATTTGAACGGGAAGGATTTGTCGGTGGATGTGAGGAATTATTGCGTCACGCATAGGGGTAGCGTGGAGCTGACGGATTTTCGGGATGTGCCGGATCAGGTGCCGATCGTGGAGGCGTTGGATAGGAGGGTGAATTGATTTTGTGGTTGCTTTTTGGGGGTTTTGTTTCGTCTTTTATATTGTTTATTTATTGCTTATTTAGTGTTTATTTATTGTTATTGTTATTTATATTGTGTATTTATTATTGTTGATTTTTTTTAATTCGTGTTTTTTGAGCACAAGTTGAATGGTTTAATTTGGATTTGTATGGGAGAGTTTTTTCTGTTTGGAAATTTTGATTCGGGAATTTTGAAAATTTCGAGGAATTTTCACATTTTTTCCAATTTTGAAAAATTTGTTAAATTTGATTTGATTTTTTTAAATTTAATTAATTATTAATTATTATTTTATAATTTAGTTGTATAATTATGTACAATTAATTATGATTATATACATAATCATGATTATCAATTAATAATACAGTTCTAGAAAGTTTGAACAAGTCAAGAAATTTTGGAATTTCAGAGGTTTTGATGAACTTGAAAATTTTAAAAAATTATAGAAAATCTTAGCATTTAGACAAATTTTATATTTCGAAAATTTTTAAAAATTTGGAAGTTCAACAGAATTTGACAGATTCGGAACTTTTGAGAATTTTGACAAATTTTTCAATTCTGACAATTTTTGCAATTGTTATATATTTAAGCATTTTGAAATTTTTGGGAAATTTTGTATAAAAAAAAAGGAATTGCGAATTTTGAGAAATCGTGAAATTGTTTCAAATTGAGGTGAATGGAAAAAAAAAATATATAAAATTTGACAATCTTGAAAAGTTCGAAAATCCTGACTAATTTGGGATCGGAGTTTCAGAAACTTGGACTAATTTAAAAATTCCTGGAAAGTTTGCAAATTTCATAAATTTGGAAAAACTTGAAAATTACGAAAATTTTGAGAAATTAACAAATCCTGAAAATTTTCAGAATGTTGAGAAATATGAAATTTTCAGAAACTTACGGAAGTTATAAAAATTGTAGTATGTTGCAAAATTTGGCAGATTCGAAAATTTTGAGACTTTTGACAAATTTAAGCACTTCGGAGAATCTGTAAAATTTCGCAAAAAAAAGGAATTGTAAAATTTAAAAAAGTGTTGAATTATTCGAAATTGAAGCTAATGGAAAAAAAATTGATAAAATTTAACAATTTTTTGAAGTTTTACAATCTTAAAGAAATTGGGAATAAAGAAATTCAGACAAACTCGAAAATTTCGAAAATTTTGAAAATTCAAAAATCATGAAAATTGTAGCATTTTGAGAAGTGTAAAATTTCCATAAATTTTCAAAAATTCGACAGATTCGGAAATTTTGAGAATTGGGGCAATTTTTTTCATAGTAAAAAATTTGGAAAATTTTGTTAAAAAAAAAAAACAATTGTAAATTTTGAGAAATTGTGAAACTATTCGAAATCGCGGTAAATGGAATAAAATACATAAAATTCAGAAGAAAATTGAAATAAATCTATAAAAATTCAATATACATTTTTCAGTTTCGAAAATCATGTTCCCAATTTACGGTTTCAAATACATTCGCAATTTTGAAAATTTATGATTCTACACATTTCTGATCTATAATTTTCGATATGTTTTTTTTCCCAGGTCGAGGAGCAAAGCGACAACACGACGAAGATGTTGAACGGCATTTATCAGTCGTTCATGTTCAACGTGAGCGCCAAGAGGAACGAGTACATTATTCCGACGCTCAAGTATTTTTCCCTGTACACGATTTCCGTCCAGGTTTGCAGTTCCGAGGTAAACGGCAGCAGGTTCCTGTGCTCGGCGGTGGAGTACACGAGCAGCAGGACGGGAAAAAATCAGACCGCCGACAACGTGAAAAATGTCAGGGTGGAGGTGAACAACCGCACGATCAGTGTTTTCTGGGACTCGGTGAAAGACCCGAACGCCATAACCGTCGCTTACGTCGTGCAGTACATCAACATGAGGCTGAAAGGGGCTAAGAGGATAACGGAGTGCATTCCTAACGACGCGGAGTTCGCGGGTCACAGGGTCAAGAGGCATCAAATCAGCCATCTTAGTCCTGGTTAGTCATTTTATCAGAATGACGGCCATTTTAAAAATCCTAGTGATTTTATTCATTTTTATAAACTGTTTTGTACTGTTATGAAATTTTTATGAACAGTATTTTTATAAACTACAGTTTTGCATGTAAAAAGCGACTGATTTTTCCACTTGTGTGAAAACAGTTTTTTTTCCAACTGTGGAAAAGAGTCCGAAAATAAAAATCTCGTGGAAAAAATGGGCACTTTTCACACGCAAAACAGTGGAAAAAAACTGTCGTTTTTTCGTGTATTCTTAGAGAAAAAAGTGATAAAACATTTGAAGCATGCCGCTTGTATCGAATGGTAATCGATAATCTATCGAAATCGTGTAATACGCTCACTTCAATGCGATGGCTCTAACGGTTCGTGAATTCCCATTGAAAATCAATGGGAATCGATAAAATTTGATGGGAACTGATGAAAATTGATGGAAATACATCAAAATAAATGATGATCGGTAGGAATCCATAGGAATCGGGAATTGATAGTAGAAATTGATTCACGTAAATGGAAATCAATAGTAATTGATGGGAATCCATGGGGATCTATAGGAATTTATAAAATCGATGGAAATTCATGAGAATGGATAGAAATCGGTAGGAATTGTCAGAAATCCTTGTGTAAAGTATGAAATACCCGTTGATATTTGTAATAGCATGTATAAGAATTATTCAAAGGAATTATAATCATAAAATGCAGGCGCGCGTATGTCTGATTGTCATTTATGATCATGTCTAGTTATAGAAAAATAGTCGTACGCCGCAAGTTGAAAAGTCGGTTATTTTTTCACCTTTTATTTTTTGTCATTAAATACACTAGAAAATTAATTTAAATCTTGAAATTGCAGGTGCGTACAGTCTGCAAGTTCAATCCAAATCTCTCGCGGGTGACGGGGAATTCTCGGAAAAAGTATTTTTCACCGTCGGTCTTGAGGACGAAAGCTACGTTTCCACTATAGTCGTTTCCATCTACGTCATTTTGACCTTGTTCGTGATTTTGGCCGTCTGCTTGGCCTGTCGGTTACAGCACAAGAAGAACATACAGGAACGGCTCATTGCAAACGTCAACCCGGATTACGTTTCCTCTGCCTACGTCCCCGACATGTGGGAAGTGCCCCGGGAAAACATCGAAATCCTGGACGACCTTGGACTCGGGAATTTCGGGATGGTGCATCGCGGCCTCTTCAACGGCTCCACCCAGGTACACCAAAAATTTTTAATGTTACAACAATTAACAAAATTCGTACAAAATTTTGAAGTTTCTTTTCGCATAAGGTGACCTTATGGGTATTTGAGTTGTAATTATAATACTTCTTTTATCATTCATTTATAATAATAATAGTATTATATAAAATAATATTTCACACGTATTTTTATTATTACAATAATTATTTTATTATCATTTATTTCTAATAATAATAGTATTAGTGATAAAAAAATATAATATAAAATAGTATTCCACACGTATTTTTATATATTATTATATTATTATATATGATAATGATGTAGTAATAATGACGTGAAAAATTATTATTCTATAATTTAGTATTTTAGTACATATTGTTTTCGTAATATTTTTATTTTCAACGTTTTTTGTTTGGGCAAATCAAAAATGGAACCGAATTTGAAACAGAAAAAAATATTTCAAAGTCAAAATGATTCGTGGAAGTTTTTCTTTTCTTGGCTCTGAGTCATCAGTTTGAGAAAAAATTTTTGAAAACCGCGAAATGACAATTTAACTCGAAAATCTTGGGAAATCATAGTTAAGCTTATTAAGAATTTTCAAAATTTTAGGAATTTTTTAATTCCTACATAATTTCTGTATACTCCAAAATAACGTTATTGGACCAAATTGTGTTGAGTATTACAAATTTTTCGGAATTGCGTAAATTTTTGAATTAAGGAAAATTTGTTGGAGCTTTAATAATATCTGAAAATTTGCAGATGTGAAAAATTTAAACTTTTTCTTAAAATTTGAGAAAAGTATAATTTTGTTGAAAAACGGGACAATACATTTGCAATGTTTGAAGAATTCGTAGATTTTTTAAATCTTTATCGGAATTGTTGGGTTATTAAAATTGCTGCAAGATCATGCGCTATCAAATGAAATAAATTCTTATCGAAAATTTTCCTTTTTTCGAAAAATGTCGAAAATCTATAAAATGTGGCAAAGAAAATATAAACATAATTCGTAATTTTTCACAGAATGTGAAAAACAGTTGCATTTTTCAAAAATTCCCAACACTCAATACTTAACAAAATTGGTCATAACTTCGTTAATTTTGCAATTTTTAAAAAATGTCAAAGTCAAAATCATCTCCGAATTTCATGGGGAATCCGCGTTTTTCCGCTGTTGCTATATATACAAAGTTTCCGTTGAATTGAAACAAAAATTTATTATCTTCACAATTTTCACAATCCTGTTATTAAAACCGTCCTTTATTCCTCCAGGTCGCCGTGAAAACCATCTCCGAGACGGCTTCCACGTTGCAGCGCAACGAGTTCCTGAACGAGGCCTCGGTCATGAAGAACTTCGACACCTTCCACATAGTGAAACTCCTGGGGGTGGTTTCCGAGGGTAATCCCCCGTATGTGATCATGGAGCTGATGGAGAACGGGGACCTGAAGACGTACCTCAGGAAGTCGCGGGACACGGAGCGACAACCGGACGGCTCGAGGATGGTGCGGATGGCGGCGGAGATCGCCGACGGAATGTCGTACCTGGAGTCGAAGAAGTTCGTCCACCGGGATCTGGCGGCCAGGAACTGCATGCTTTCGAGAGACCTCGTTTGCAAAATAGGGGATTTCGGCATGGCCCGGGACATCTACGAGACGGATTACTACAAGGTCGGGTCGAAGGGATTGCTGCCGATTCGGTGGATGGCGCCGGAGAACTTGTCCGACGGGGTTTTCACGTCGGATTCGGACGTTTGGTCGTTCGGGGTGGTGCTGTACGAGATCGTCATGCTCGGAGAGTTGCCTTATCAAGGCGAGAACATGAGTTTTTTTATTTTTGATTTACGGAATGTTTGGATTTTTTAAGTTTAATTTTGTTTTTGGACATTGTGTAATTTCTGAGTGATTATTGTTTTTATAAGGAATTTACGAAAGTTTTTGTAAAATAATGGAAAATTCGTAAGGTACTTAATTTGAATTATTGAATTCAATATGTGTTAATTTCATTATGTAATCATTATATATATTCTTGTAAGTATTAGTTTGTAACAAATATTTATTCAAGCTATTAAATTTATGAGTTTTGTATAAAATTTTCAAATTTTGTGAAATTCCTGCGTAATTGTTGTATAGTTTCCTTGTTTTTGAAAATTTTGTAAAATTTATGGGAGATTGCAGTTTTTGTAATAAACTGTAAGTTTTTGTAAAATAATGGAAAATTTGTAAGGATACTTACTTAATTTGAATTATTAAATTTAATAAGTGTTATTTCATTATATAATCATTATACATATTTTTATAAGTATTAATTTGTAACAAATATTTGTTCCAGCTATCAAATTTATACGTTGTTTATAAAATACCGTAACATTCCGGGGTGATTGTATAGTTTTCTTGTTTTTTAATGAGTGTCAATTTCATTAAATGATCATTAATGATTGTTTTGTAAGTATTCATTGTAATGAATATTAATGTAAGCTATTGAATTTATAAGTTATTCAAAAAATTTTCAAATTTTATAAAATTTCTGGGTCATCACAGTTTTTGTGAAAAATTTACGGAAGTTTTTGTAACATAATGAAAAATTTATAAGTTATTCATTAAATTTGAGTTATAAAGATAATAAGTAATTATTCCATTATATAATCATTTTGTTCATTTTGTAAGTATTAATTTCAATCAATATTATTGAAATTATTTAATTTACAAAAAATATATGAAATTTTGAAATTTTATAAAATTTCTGGGTGATTATAGTTTTCGGAAAAGAATGAAAAATTTTGAAGTTATTTAATTTGAGTTATTAAATTTAGTAAATATCAATATGAGCTGTCAAATAATGTATAAGTTATGTATAAAATATGGAAATTCTGTAAAATTCCTGGATGAATGAAAGTTGTTGTAAGAAACTCACGAAATTTTTGATTAAAAATTGTCAATTTTTTTAAAATTGTAGTTATTAAATTTAAGAAGTATTAATTTTTGTATACAATCATTTATAAGAATGGATTTTAATGAATATTAATTTAAGCTATCATACTTATTAGTTTTTTATGAAATTTTAAAATTGTATAACATTTCATCATTAAATATTCTTTTATAAGTATCACTTTTAATAAATATTAATTTAACCTTCGAAATTCAGAAGTTATTCATAAATTTTTCAAATTTTATCAAATTTCTTGCTGATTATAGTTTTTGTAAGAAATTTACGAATTTTCCATTAAACTCGTAAGTTTTTCATTCAATTCAAGTTACCAAATTTGATAAGTATTAACTTCATACAAAAATTAGTTATTATTTTATTAGCATTGATTTTAATTAATATTCATCTGAGCTATCAAATTTATAAATATTTATAAAGTACTATTTTATTAGCATTAATTGTAATTAATATTCATTCGAGCTATCAAATTTATAAATATTTATAAATCATTCATTATTTTTATATTCATATATAAATGATGAAAAATTCACAAAAATGTATACTTCCATAAAATTTTTATTAAATGTGCGATTTGTATGAAAAGATTTTATAAAAATTTCATACTTGAATTTTTTCATCTTTTTTCTTATAGAACCAAATTTTGATTACCCCATACCTCACCTAGTGAGGTTTCTGGGTCCCTTCCCTCTTTTCTTACCCTGCCATGGAACCCCTACCTACTTGG